>LUCH01000451.1:98115-177991 GCA_013368495.1 Paragonimus heterotremus
GTCAATTTACTTAAAATGTTGCCCGTGGTTATGAAGGAGAAAGTGTAGTCGTACGAATCAGTCTGTGATGACTGTGACCTTACCGCTGGCCTGAAGCAGGGTTGTGTCATTACGTCAACCACAATTGATTTACAATTGACCATAATGCCAAAGGTTGCTCTACAACACTTAGAGGACGGTGTTCAAACTGTTGAGTATTTGATGTTTTGATGCCCCAAATCGGTTAAGTAGATGAACTACGCGAATGTTTTGTTTGAGTGTGTTAGTGCGCAAATGGTACAGAGTGAACAGGAACTGCAGGGAAAGCCCACAGTTTTCAAGACCGTCACATCCAAATTCGGTTTGGATATAAACACAGGTAAGACATTTCAGCTCCCTCAAACTTCTCTGGACAGAGATGATTTGTCTCCACATAACATATGCATAAATGGAAACATTGTCGATAACTGCACAGACTTCCATCACTTAAACAGCAGTCCGTCGACGGATCCGTCAAAAGACCGTGAATTTTGAGCTCGTATGATGAACACTAGTGTTGTTTTCGGACTGCTTGAAGTAAAGATCTGGAAGAATTACAGTCTGAATAGGAAAACAAAGTTGTTTGTATACCGGTCGATGGTGATGCCCACGCTGTTGTACGACAATGTAATCTGGACACTATATCACTGAATTGTGTGGTACTTGAGCCGTTTGTATCTGTAATGTCCTGGATTCATCGGGTGCGTTTGGTGCTCGGACATGGTTCCTAAAACTGAGGCACTTCGACGAACAGATACGGACGGAATAGAAGCCATGTTAATGTTCAGTCACCTTTGATGACTGATTCACGTTTATCTGATGGTTGACTAACGGATTCGGAATCAGCTGCGTCACGAAAAACATAAATCGGGTAGGCAAAATTCTGGTGGCCAGAAATCGCGATACCAAGGTGTTATGGAAATTAACATTTCGCGTTGTAATCTTAATGTTAGATCATGGACGGACATGGCCATGAACCGCACCACTTAGGGGAATAAGATCCGGACGGGCATCAGTAAGATAGATAAACGGCAATTACTGTGTTGTGAATGGATGGATGCGGTACGCGAATGGACCATAGGCTGTGGTAATGTAATCATATGGCGTTGCGAGGAATGCGTTGGTCGTCTCGGATAGATAGGCCTTCAACGTACTCAGAACATGCCGTTGGGTAAACCGTCAACTCCCCTCCTCAGTAACTTGTGTCTTAGGGGTTTTCAACCATTTGCTTCTTTCTACTCAGTTGATGTATTGTATGCTGAAGGCTTTTTGTGGTTCACAGCGCGTATCTATTTTTTCTCCCCCTTATATATACGGTGCACTAATGTGTACATCGTGAGAGAAACATTTAATTATTGCATTTTCGATATCTTTCTCCCTAGCACATATGTAACACATATGCGTGCTTTTCGTTTCCGAGAGACAACATTTTCACTCTTTTACCAGACGACAATCTACATTCTAACCAATCTAATCTACAAGCTAACCACAAAGCCTTCCATCCACACGCATCCCCGTATTAGTTCCTCGAGGTTACACTGGATGTACATTGTTTGAGTAGAACCTCAAGCTATGCAGTGTAAGCTATCTGTGATGAGGGTTATGTGGAAGCGTCCTTGAGCTTCGATCGTTGTGACAGGTTACTCCTAAATCGGAGGCTAACATCCGTGCTGCCGGTACATTTCATTTCAGTCCGTCAATTTTCAGCGTCCATAAACAAATGTTGTCGAATTGATGGACTTATGTGCTCACTTTCAGGTAATGCTCACTTTCAGGTAAGTGGAATGTTTATAACCCCTCATCCTTAGAGATCACCCTTCACATATTTTGATCATGTGACCTGCTCCCTAGATGAACGCCGACTGTTCTAATCTCAGTCCGGCTACCACCCTGGATCAGGTGAGTTTACACAAGAATGAGACTAGCCACACTGTGAAGTCTCCCTTTGGGCTAACAACATTAGGTCATTAAATTACAACTATTTCAAGCTTTCATGGTTTCAAATACCGCAAACAGGTAGCCCAATTCAGGAGGTGTCTTGTTATACTGGATGGATTTATGCTTCATGCAGTATTAAAATATCGCCCGAAATGTAAAACTGTAAAAATCGAAATATATAGCTACAATCGTTGATGGAACAACCATGGGCAAACCTATAACATAGCCCCGATCCCCTCAGGACCTCAATAGGCACTAATCACATAACTCGAAATGCACGCGACGGGACCTGAACCACGTAGCATTACTATTGTGTAGTAACTACATTCTACAGCATTCATTATCGGATGCCATTCATTCAAATAAGCTTCTCCGCTGGAGGTGCCTATGTTTCAGTAGTCCATCATCTGTCATCGTTAAGCTAAATTTACTCATGAAATTCATTTGGCTAGGCATATCTGGGTAATCTATACCACGCATAACGTAGGTTTGGACTTATATTCACAAAAAGGCACCGCCGTTATTCCACCCAACAACAACGTTCATCCTACGCACATCAGCAAACTGTATATTCTAGCCCTACTGTCTTCTATATTCCAGTTATAAATGGAACTCTTTTGGAACCGCCAGATCTTATGCGTATCAGTGTGACCACAAAATTTGAAAACTGGCTCGCTTTTTGCAGACACAGTCCGGAGCCAGATGGATTCACTACTTTGATTTTAGGCGACAGCCAATATGACCCCTGATAAGTCCTTTAATGCGACAATCCTGAGGATCCAAATGTAACGCTTACGTCTTTCATACCATAAATTTCATGACTGTACAGTCTTTCCATCCACGTTTAGTGGTTTTTAAAGCCACCTTCCGAAGACACCAAATTCCATTAACTCGCCATAAACAAATCATCTTTGTCACAGGCGACGGTCAGTTGTAAGTTATGGCAAACAGATCGTTATAACTAAGTTGTTTATTGGCTTGCTAATATCCTCTTTGTGAAGGTCGTGCAGGATAAGGTCAGTATTCTAAAAACTTCGTTATCAATTGCAAGCGAATGCGCCATTTAATGCAGACGTTAACTCATATGATCGCTGCCTTCAGAAATTGTTAGAACAATGTGACTGATCGACAACTCCTCTAAGATAGCTGTCGAGGCTGATTGTTATCTGCTGTTATATGCAATAGCATCAGCTTCTTGAGACTTTTGCCTTTTGGAAGATATTCGGTGTCGTGTGCAGTCGCACATCGTTAAAAGTTAACCCTGAAGAACTGGGCATACGCTCATTCTTTGTATCGGGTGGATTCAAACTACGTTAAAAGACCTCATATATGACTCACGCAAATGAGATATTCCAAGGAGCTTGATGCGACTGTGGTGCGCTAGCATAACTAATGTTGATCAGAAAGGTAAACGGCCAAATGTTCTCTTTATCGTTCAGCATTCTTTTAAAGGTTCGATAAAACCTGTCAGCTACCATTCAGTCAGATGTGTTTTATTCTGCTCCCTTCCATTTTCATTAAAGCTAACAGTACTGGAAATAATGGAACTTCTTTCACTCCGTTAATTTATTTTATCTATCAATTCATCTTCTTTCTGTTGACTAAGTGTTGTAGGATTCTCTACGGGGTGTGCCGGAATATTTGACCAGACAACGACTGCAAACACGGACACCTTTGATCCGACCAGTAGTGACGTTATCGATTTTCATTTTCGCAGTCCTGGTGCGATACTAGTCGATGCCGAAAACGTGACTCTGCTGTACGGGTTGTTTCACTGTGCGAGACCGTTAATTAGAGCCGTTCGCTTCCCCTGGATTGCCATAGGTGGATAAGAATCGCCAAGATGACTAGCAATCCCGCATGATACGACACATGTCCCAGATACACAAAGAGACTCCTACTTATGAGTGCCGGTTGCAATAAATTCAGAACCTTTCTTGATCATTTGTAAGTATCTCTGCCACCAGTTCTTTCTTTCAGGATACCTGTTCCTTTGCACGTTACAGCGCACATCTTCCGGTAATTCACTTGTCTTAGATTAACCCGTTAAGTTAATAGAACGACCACGCAGTTAAAGCATAAGATAAAAAACTGTCCTCAGATTAGAAGTAAGTTAGAACGTAACGAGATGACAGGGTTTAATAAGGACTCAACAAAAGATCACCAACAACCAGCTTGAACTTGAATGAAGTGAGTCACATTCGTTGAACAACGAAGACCTATATGCCTTAACGCGATCCGTTTGTAAAGCCATGAAGGTGCATCCAAATCATCTTACAATTTTATTGGTTGCCCGTGGTTGCATTAGTAAGAAACGCATTCACTTTTTGACTGGAACGAAACCTTAATTAGTGTGCTTGCCGACGAAACCCGTCAGATATGGGATGCCTTTCAGAAATCACTAGATCATGTACAATTAACCAATCTCCCGTCTACCTCGAGAAACACTTCAATCGCAATCAAACGCTGATAGTGATGACTCACCAATTCATTAACAGCCTACAGTTATTGCCATGACCCTACCAGCGATGAAAGAAAATTTGTTTGAGCAACCTGTTTGGTCTATTTTCACTTAAGCACACTCTGGTGGTTTGTAAGCATGGTGTTCCAGGACAATACTTCAGCTATCGGGAATTGACTTCAGTCATAAACTTTTATATCATGTTCACAGGTAGGATGGTAGTTTCAGAAAAACTCCACATAACGACGGTGATCTGGAAGCTAAACAAATCGACGAATCAACACGAAGTTGGGTCTACTGGCCATGAATGAATGACTTATTTGAGCAGGCCAACCGACACTGCTGCAGAGGCCAACTCATCGTCTGCAGTGCTGGACAGAAGTGCAGCAGTCGTAGTGTCCTCCAACTCTGACGACGGAAGAACCAGAATATGTGTTAATATCATTGACACGTTCTTTATGTAGTACGAAGTGCGACTAATGGCCAACTCCAATATGAAATCTACAGTTGCTCACGCAAAACACGTCAGATGCTTCGGGATGCATGAAATTTTGTATGACAGTCAGTTTGATCCGAACGCTTTTACTGTATTTTGTGAGCAGTCAAACAATCAACACATTTACTGTCTCTCAAACCACTCCTAAGTAAGCAATTAAAGGGAGTGCTTCGTTGGCACCTTCAGATCTGTCTTTCTAAGGGCTAAGGTAGGCGATCAGAACATTCCTTGTGCCGTACCGTTTAGCCCTGATGTAAAATATACAAATAGTAAAATACTGGCAGATGACACTTCTGACTGAAAGCTGAAGACACCGATGGACGTCACACGTCCAGTATGACCAGCACAACCAGTGACAGAGACAATAGTGAAATGGCAGCAAGGCTGGAAACACGTGATCCCATTCGAAACAGATGCCATAGTGCAAATGGTCTGTGTTCGTAACTCCAACCGGTATAAAGCTGCCTGAGTGTTAGGAGTAACCCGGAAATGATTCCGTCAATTAATTCACGGAATACGTGCCAGTCTGAAAACTCTGTACTGATCAAATTCGTCCAAAGTCCAATAACTAAAACAACATGCTTTAACTCACAATGGAAAATTTAGGTCGGCTATTTGAAGTATTTGACCTCCAGCCAGTCGTCAACTATTTAAATTTATCAACTCGACCGACCGAAACGCTCATGACTCTTTTATTGTGCCGAGGGATCAGTTGGCGATGCATACCAGGGAAGCCAATTTAGTTGGTGTCATGCCGCTAATGTTTTCTCACTTTTACAACGAAGCAGTGACGGAAGAAACAGGCATCTTTCTCTATTTATTTCTGTTCAACACCATGACGAACTGCACGTTTCCAATGGACAGACTGGTCTGTCAAAACGACCTTAAATATGTCCGATTTTTGCAACAGTTAAATTTGTCATTGAGCCCCGTTATGATTTCGTGTTATTCCGACTGGAAAGTAACCAAGATGAATGCGAAACTACAACAGTATACTTACGCGCAGAAATCATCTGTTGTTTATCTAAAATTTTTATATTTACCCATGGATATCTTTTTGTTTACTAACAAACGGTTCCTTTCACTTTCGTTGTGGGAGTTGTTGAGATGTACCTATAAAGGAGTTGTTTACAAAGTGCTACTTAAAACATACTAAAGCTTGTTTCATGTTTGATCTGGGTATCACCCAAACGGACATACTAGTAGACACCAAACAAGAAGCCGGTAAAAACGAAGCTTCGATTTCAGAGGTAGCGACCTGAACTACTGGCATCACGAATACATAAGTGTGACTGCAATCGTCACAAATTGACAACTTTGGGTGGACTACATTCATCCAACTTAACGGATTATTGTCAGTTGGCACTTTGTTGAAAGGCAGCGCGAAACGGATTTTCGGCTAGCATTTCCAGGGTAGAAAAAAACGTATCTAACGCTCATGGTGAGGAGATTATTCTAAAGTGAATCGAAAAGGACTGAAAGTTGGGTAAACGCCTTATTCAGATAATATCGCCACCCGTAGTTAGGGTATGTCTCTGCACACGACGAAACGCCTGTGACAGGAATAAGACCGTACGGCAATCGCCCAGACTAACCATCTCATGCACATACACACACACACACATGTACATACACACGCACCGCACACACTCAGGCGGGTGTTGGATAGATCTTATCCAGGTATTTGGAATGAGTTACCAGATTCGAATGATCTGATTACACAAAAGAAAATGACCTGAACAACATAGCGGCAGTGACGACGCCCAAACGGAGATCTAATCTGTCGGGTGGTTGACCGAGCCTTTAGGTTACCAAATACAAATGACAGTTTTGTTCTCTCTGGCCTTGTCTAGGAGACGGTAAGTGAGCGACCTGACGAGGGATACCATCAGTCATTCCACTGATAAACCATCTGCAAAGTCGGTTTTACATAAACCAGTCATCCACGAACAGAGATGGGAAGCGCCTGTCCCCAAATTGTCGATGTGAATTACTCGCGCTGAGTGGAATGTACTGCACTGCGCTGTTTCACAAATAACAGACGTACTTTTATACTAAAAAATACACCGATTCTGAGTAAACTATTTGAATTTATCCAAGCAATAAGATGACGATTTACAATAAGGACAAGCTGATTTATCTTAAATTGACTAGCCCAAAAATGGTCCAGTTATTTTTAACTAACTTACAGGATTTGTTGTTAGTACCGAAAATCTTGATGGGTTTACAATTCCGTACATGCCAGAGGAAGAGTAATTGTTAAAGAACAAATGGTGATTTGACTGACATACGATCACATCACCGTGCCATTAGGAAATATACAGAAGTAGCACACTAAGAGGTATACGCACTTATAGACCAGTGGGTGCATCGGGCGAAGCAAGCAGCCAAGGGAATTGCGGTATAGATTTCTTCTCATGTGCTTGCTGATGGAGTCAAGACTCACAATTTGTTCACACAAGTCGACATACCTAGAATTGCACAGGAACTCTGTCTAAACAACAGCTCGACTGTTCTGCACCCCAGTGTCAAAGAATAACGTTTTAAACATCCAGCTCTGTCTGATGAAGAGGACTGTCTACTGATGAGCGTGTTGGTGTGTGGTGATTTTATAAACCACGAATAAGTCAACTCTCAGTGTCTGCAGTAGACAAATAATCGAGCCAACGTCAGTGACTTCTATGAGCCTAAGATTTACTTTAGTCTTATTTCTTCTTCGACGACTTACCTGTGAACGCCCTCAACAAATAAGGAATATTCTTGGAAACAGGTACGACGAGCTTATTTGTACAGACGAATTGTAGAAAACGACAAAAGTTTCAAGTTGGAAGGTCTCGCAATTCATTTCAACAAGATGTCATTTATGCTTCATTAGCTATGGCTGTAAGTTGTGTCTGTTGCTAACATGTCTTAGTCTCGATAAGAGGGATGAAGGTTAGCTTGGTGAAGCAAAGTCGGTAGTAATCATAATTTTGATGAGAAATTTGCATGAGTTTGTATGCTGCACTTTCTACTCATTTAAACACCTTATTAAGAATAACGAGACTTTGGGCGGAATCATTTCTCGTTCTCCATCCACTGTCACCACATGTAGCAGGTTGTCAATAAGCATATTAGTGACGGTAAAAGTAGAATGTCCCAAGCGAACCAGCCAGTTTCATCGTGTAGCCTGTTCTGTCAATTGTGGCTTTACATCAGCGGATTGCATATCGCAATAGACTGTCCCCTTCGGATGAGAAGATAAGAAGCACCACATTCAATTAAAAATCGTAAATTAACAAACGAAATTAAGTGCACTAAGTCTGTGTTCAATTTAGTACATGTTATCTTAAAATAAACTGCACATTAGTTATTCCCTACGGTCGTGTGTGTGTGAGCATATGTTACTAACAAACGAGAGTAGAAAGAAATCGACCAATCTGGCTGCCACTGGCGTCAGTGATTATGATGACCAGTACAACATCTACACAGTTTACGGCTTGATGGTTTGGTGATTGCCTCCGGATCAATATTTCGCATGAAAGCATCAACCACTATTAAGTCAAGTGGATTCCCCCAGTGCAACATAATCGCTTTCCTGGCATGCTTCGCATTGTAGGGTCCCTCATATTGCAGACTGAAAAGAAACAAATCTTTAAAGCAGACGACAAGTATAGATGTATATTATCCCGAATAGACAGTCAGTCCCATTAATAGTTGAGTTACGATAGGTAGGGGACGTTTAGTGATCTGAGATAGGACATCTCAAAATAACATCAAATTAGAAAAATGTAGTCTTTCATCCCATATATTCCTAATCTGCTGGCATGAATTTTAGCTTTTGGAAAGTGCACTGGACTGGCATGTGGTGAAGAAAATGATCGTACGAAGAATCGCACATACCAAAATGATAAACTTGTATACGTTGGAATATGGGTCAGATACCCTCCTACCATGAGTAAATACTCACAAATGAGTCAAACAGGAATAATATAAAGAACTTCAACTCTGTTTAGTCATCGTGTTTATGAGATAACAAGAGCCAATTATATGCGCAAAACTAGATTATGCATTAACCGAAGTGTGATTGCAAAAGCGAATCGCGCGAACAAACTCTAAGACGATGGAAACCCACTTGAAAGAGTTTGAACGACTAAGGTCCTTGATACAGTTCAACACGTACCTCTTGACAGGATCTCTGTTACGGTTTGCAAATGGGTCTTATTTAATCCTCCCCAACCTAATAAAACTTCAGACTATTTAAAACCATTACAAAACGTCTAACTTGTCTGAACCTCAGGGCTTGAAGGTGAATTCAGATAGTGTGTTTTTCTGTTTGAGGAATCTGTTATTTTCCCTTTCGTGTGCATGTATTACAAACACACCGGTCCTTTGTTAGATATCAGAGTGATATTATTCTGTTTAATTCTGAACTCGTGATTAATACGACAGTAAGTTTTGTTTAAAAACTGTGCTGTGTAAGACATGAACATGAATTCCTGCTTTCCTTCAGTGTAACTTGAAATAGGGTTCAAAAGTAAGAATGTTCACTTTGGACTCATCATTTAAAACCTTATCGGTTTTCACTGTTAAAATTCAAACCCAGTGGTAAAGTGAACAAAAGTTGTACGGATGTACATTAACCAGACCCGTCCTATTGTGGCTAATGTAAGGGTTACTTATTTATGACCATGGAAGGTAGATAACCATCCAGTTCAAATACCGAAAAACGCATGCTGAACTAAAGACTGACAGAGTGCTCATACCGAACAAGGTTGTATGACTTACAGTTAAAGCTTCAAATATCCACTTTTCGTGCTCAGAGTATTCTGCGTCAGTTTGATGTGAATAGACTATACTACTTAAATTGTGTAAAGCATTGCAAATTCTACCAAACGTCTGTGCACATACCTCAGTGGTTCATGGCACTTTGTTGCTTTGCTACTATACCGAGTATTACTACCTGAAGTTTGGCCACAGTGACCATATTTATCTCTCCGGTGATGCGGACTGTTGTACAAAAATAGTGGACTGAATTGTTCTCGCCACTCAGCTCGCACAGCTCATGCAGACAGTCCACATACATGGATAAACAATTAATCGGTTGGCTGGACCACGTAAAGAAAATAGTGCCGTTCCCGATTTCGATCTGCTTTACTTTTATGTACACACACTCGTCTGTTACTATGGCTTGACTAGGTGACATCTGTTAAACACTCCGCGTTCATCTTACAATAGACTTCTAGGCAAACTCGCTGCATATGTCACCTCTCTGCGGGACTGGATGCTATATCCCAAGTTCAGTACACAGCTTGACAAATGCCACTCTTTATTTACCATAAATTCACAACAACAAAAAAGCAGTGCCTTCTTTTGAAAGAACATTCAAACTCTAGTGATCGGTCAAAGCATCCTGATCTTGTAACACCCGGTCATTTTGTGGCAACACTGTTAGTAGTAAGTGATGGTATAATTCACAAAACCAAGTCCATTATATCAGTATATCAAATAACACCATATTTGTAGATTAAAACACCATCACTGTGCAATGCTGAGATGTCCACCTGATGGTTGAATCACTCATACTTGAAACCTTTTGGTCATAATCTTCCGTCTAACATCTTGGGACGAACTCACAGCTTATCGATCAGTCTTTCACATGCCCATCGACCGCTAAATTTCAGCCTCTGATCGTCAACACACCGAACTTGATGGAGTTGTACTACGCTTAATAAGACGGCTACTTGATAAATTATGCACGTCATCTAATCGACGGTACTGAGAAGTAAGCAGTAGTAAGAGGTCTGGTTGAGTAGATATTCAGTCAGTTCGCCTGTAAAATTGCAGAAAATTGCAGGTCGTAGTTCTGCCCTCTATACGTTATGTCCGAGCCAGGTAGCTAACTCTGTCCACTTTTACCGCCCCGTTGTTCTAATCGTAAAGCTTATTTGATCTTATATATGTGAAGAACATTCGGTGGTTGAGTCTTGAACAATTCACATTGATCGGTGTGAAAATCGTCAGCTAAAATCATTTCAATCTAAGACGTGGTCTACCTAGAACACAAGAAATTCCAAGCACAATATGTCATTTCATTTCCATGCTGTTATCGACCGGGCAGCATTCCCATCAAAATCATCCCGAAGCATGTGCGTTATGCGTTAACGGTTGTGGTTGACCTTATCACGGATACAGAGGCCGTGGGTAAGATACTTCAGCAGTGGTTGGCTAATATTTTTGATGGCTCTTTTCCGAGGAGCTGTGAACAATATTCCACGGTAGGTTTGGATAATAGCCACGCAGTGTAACCCATGTATCAAGCGGTGCAGTTGCGGTTATTTGCATGTAGAATCGACCGTTCAGACGGAAACTCCCTGATCGAACTGTTGGAAGCAATTTAGTAACCGTATTTGGCATGTGTACAATTCAAGTACCACATACTCAAGCAACAGTCACACCCAGTCTGTCCACAACATCCTCCCCCTTCATATTTCCCCCTCAAAGTCGAATAGGCCCGTTCTCATAACTGATTATCGCTCTTAATTCTCCAAATGTACTACTAAACAATTCGGTTGTCAAGGCCATGAGCAAAGGTATGACAGGTACACCAGATCTCCGCTACACTGATGTTGAATTAAGAGAATTCTGAAATGCATGCTTTTCGATCAAACAGTACGAATACTGAACTCGTCTGTAATGTCATATGGAAAAAGAATATACGACACTTTGCTGCTTCTAATGCATAAAGACTAGGGTTATGCCATTAGCGGATACCATATGGCTGCTTAGGATTGGTACGCCAGTGTTTCTTCAACATCGTCGTTGGTGTTACAGAAGTTACCATTATCTGGAAGAATCAGTCATGCCTCAAACCCCCAATATGTGTAACCAAACCATCGAAGTCCTGAAGCCTTCGCCAGCCGTATTGAAGAAACAGATTAAACTGGCTTGATCATGATAGTGCGATACCAAAAATTCGTCCAACTTCCGCGGACTAACCGTATTTCTTTTAGGAAGGCAATTTCGTCTCTTTCAATCGTTTTGCCCCGGGGTATGCCGAGAATCTCATAATCGGGGGTCTTCACTAGAGTAATAGCTCTCTTTCCGTTCTGCTGAGTGGTCTGCTTCGCGTTCCGTTATTCATTGTACCCATATTAGAAGATTTGGCCTCTATCGTTGAGAGTTAGCGTTATGATACTTTCTATGCTATCTGCAACCTACATTTTGTTAATTATGGAACAGTTCCAAGGCTTCCCTCTGTAAAATATAAGGGCATTATTTCATTTCACTCCACATGACAATCGTTACAGATGAGGGGTAGAGTCACTCATTTTCCAACGCCTCAGTGACTTACTTTCAAAGTCTCTCGTGGTCCATCGTTTCGGTTTCGAAGAGGGAACTGCGCAAAGAGGGTCTGAGAAGAAAAACTGTATCATTCGATACGTTAGGTTTGACGTGAATCAATCCGAATTCTACGTGAATGAACCGAGGTACCCCGTGACTCATTCTGTGTCCTGAAACTAATTACAACTCATGGATGACTCCCACTTTTTAGTTGCAATGAGAGACAGAAATTCACCGTTCCAATTTGAACTGCAATAATCGAGGGGCCGTAGGTGTCCCCATGAGCGACGTGACTACTAGTATGGTCAGGTTGTAACCAAAACCCTAAGTGTGTATAATTTTTGGCGCGCAAAGAATTTCCTAGAGTGAAAAATGTGCCATAACAGTTAGGGAAATTTTCTGGGCTAAGTAACGTATGAAGGCGAAAGAAGTAGAGAAAAGGGAAGAAACATTACACCGGTGCCCATAAAGATTTGCAAAACAAAAACCGTTGTCTTCTAGTCTTTGTCCTGTCAGAAGGTCCCCTCAATCCGATGTGCTCTGTGTCCTTTGATTCCCAGCCAGAACGGCGGAAACGCCTTATTGAAACGAGCTTCAGTGTCAGTGTTTTCATATTGTATTCTATGCCGTGCACTTTCCACTAGGCTTACGCCTCCCTTCTAGTCCACAGCTGGCGAACAAGGCAAGGTATGTTAAGCATTCGAAAGAAGCTTTGAAACCAACGAGGTGTGTGAAACGAGATCACTTTGTCCAATGGTCTGCAAGATCTGTTCGGCTGAATGCACGTCAGCGAACTTCCCCATTGCCAAACTAGTGTTCGCACAAAATGCCACTAATGCATTGAGAACCCCAATGGTTGAAAACGGACAGTTTGTAAACATCTTCCGCACGAACGAATAGGTTTCGGAGCTACACAATAACACCGATATTATACACTAGTATTGCACACTCGAATTTTCATTCAAAACTGAGATCGCGCCTGAGCCATAGATGGCGTAAGTTGGTGAACGTCATCCGGCCTTTGACTATAGAATATGTGATCTTATCGGAAACTTCGTAAACGTTGACGTTTCTCCCAAAGTACACGAAATCCTTTAGTACCTTCGACGGTTCACTATCAAGAACGACAGAAAACGTTGGTCCCTGTTAGTTTCGCATCAGCACCATGCAATTAGTAGATGCAGACGACCCGAACCCTTCAATTTGCCTAAGACGTTGTGGATTTCCTGTAAACCTTCACATATTTGAACAGTGTGATTTGCATACTCTTTGTTCCACAGAGTCTAGTGCCTCACAGCATTCCTACATAATCATATTCCAAATCTTTTACGATTTCGTCTCTTGAAGCTTTAACCACATCGACAAAAACACAGAAACTGGAAATAATAGTAATTGTAAATCTTCAAGACACATCATGGTGTCATTCTGTGCATGGGTCACCACTTGTTATCAAGCCTCTGACGCCCTGAGAAACTTCGCGTATTCACAACTCCTTTAGAATAAGAGTCTGTAACATCCACTTTTAGTGTCGTCTCATAGCTAACTTCCACTAGCACTTTCACGCCACATTTCACAGTGTTCCTACGTCTTTCGATGGCACCGGACGTTGGGGAACGCAGAGCCAGTCGAAGTTGTTGGTCATTAAAATGTGGTAGTTTGATGAATATCCCTTCATCACCATAAGGATCAAGCGCATTGTCACAAATCATGATCAGAACACGATTTAAATGTTCACGTACTTTTTTCAGTGAGCACCTTATTTGCTCTTAGTGTGCTTCTTCCGCAGGTGAATCTCGTTTCAGTGCGTAAGCCACCAGACCACAGTCGTCGATGGCATCAAGTATGTGCGCATTTTAACGGCGATTATTTGTAACTGAGGTTATTATCTGTCGTTCACAAGCCGTTTCTCGCTGGCTCCTATTGCAGTTGAGGTTAAAACTGGATTTGGTTACCTAATATATCCACATTCCAGCTTGATACTGAAGATCCCTACTTTCTACGAACGTCCTCTTTTCGGTATAGTTGTCGATTTTAGCTAATCCTGGGACGTTCAAGACCCTTTGTAGCTGCACTTTTCTAGTTTCCGCTAGTCGCACACACTGAAACAAGAAGGTCGCCAGCTTCAGTAAAATGACATCTATACGCACCGCTTCTGCTTACTGATAACGAAAGTGACGCGTGCGATGAACACCATGCCAATCTCTTTGCATGTCATGTGTATGTTTCCAAATGTAGCTGATGTTTGATATTCTATTCTCAGCAGCATGATTAACAGCACACAGTGGGGAACCTGTCAATAGTGTCGCGGGGAGATTACAAACCACTTCTTCCAGCATGGTCCCAATAACAAATCTCAGCAGAACAATGATTTGTTGATGGTTTCCTGTGGTGTTGGACAACCCAGTTGTCCACTCTTAATAGCTTATGGTAAATGACCATTTCATTAGAGTGCAGGAATAGTAATCATCAGGTGGATAACCTACTACAACTGACCGATTGGCTCACGAAGGCAGTGTGTCCAGTTCGACCTCGTATAATACCTTCAGCAAGAAAGTATACCAGAACTTAGGAGACACCGGGATATGCCCATGGGGTATGGTGGATATGAACCTGACAGAGGTATGTTGTAAACCGATTAGTGAACTAATTGTTGTCACTCCGCGAAATAGCATAGTCTGAAGATCCCGACACACTCGGTATTTCTCTGTAAGATTACTGTGCACATATTTTATCTGGAAGGAACAGAAAGAGGATAGTAGACAAACCCGAGTTGACCATCGTACAAGAAAGTAGCCTAATAACCATAGATACCCTGTGGAAGGTTATGGAGTCATTTCTCAGGTGGAAGCTTTATGTAAGCAGAACAGGGTTGGACACTTTGAAAACCTATCGAAACAATACTTACCACACATTTTCACATGTGTTTTTCCCTTGAGCACTTTGGACTGGCGATGATAAGTGCTGGGAAGGAATTGTCAAACCAAATAATTTTCGGATAACTTTGTTGTAGCGGCTTTCTAACGGGCTTAATCTGAGAGTAGTGGCTGACGTAATCAATAGATCGAATATTGATTGCTTACTGTACCATTGTGTCAAAAGTTTTATCGGATGTGTTTTATTGTTTTTACTCGCAGTTTCACTCAGTTTGCTAGCATCAGGATATGCGGGACTCAATCTATCCAGTGAGGTTGACTTGTTTATCAATTTTGCTGACAATCCTTTTTATTGAATGTTTGTTGAGAATGTGTTAACATGACTGGACACAGCGTGGTCGTTGACGTGTACACCACTGACAGAAACAGTAATGGTGTTATCGATTGTCCTTTTCACAGCCTTGGTGCTTGCCTAGATGTTCCGGGCCTGTTCTGGCACGACAGTCCGGCGGTTACAGAGCGATCGATCACTTTCGGACGGGGACAATCGAAGTGCCACACAAGTGACATGCGGAATGTTTAGCAAGAGACTGCCGGATAGGAAAATCTGGGAAGGGCAGTTTTGTGCACAAAAACCAGTCGAATTATACATTGTAGGCAGTCTCGATGAACGATCATTTACACCATTCCCTGTTTAGTGTTTTTGTATTTGGGTCGCAGGTGGGGGTTGGCCCATTGTGCAAGTCCGTGGCCCAGATTCCAAAATTCTAGTGCTCGAAAGAACGCGTCCCGAACAGGCCATTCTGCGCTGGAACTTAAATCTTGGTATATTTTATTTCAGTCATTAATCCACATATAAGGTGAATTAAACCTGTTGAGTCTGAACAGCCAGACAGCCGTTTATTTTAGAAAAAAAATGTCTACCGTCTACTAACATAGGGTTAACCCAGAGCTTTTGTCAACCATCATATTTTGCAGTAGCGTTTCGGCAATCATCCACTTGATCATAAAATACGAACTGTATTTGAAAGAGTGGTATATAAATTTTGTTAAGAATCTTAACGTATATCCGCGCTTCTAGTGAATGTGACTGAATTGCCTATTTTCACGTTGAAAAACAAGGGATCGTACTTTTTGGATCAATACGTACGAAACACACATTGACATCTGTGATAAACATCAATGGTTCGCAGCAAGAGGCACATTTAGCATGGAGCCAGTGTTTCAAACATACATACACATCTGTATACAGGCTCCAAGCCATGAAAGTGGGGTCACTGATTGTTTTTAGATCTTGATAGTACATTACCAACCAATCTGTATGAACATAATGGTCTGCTCAGTTGCTGATATGATCTTTGACCATCTTTTAGTCATAGGCATCCACTAGGCCACACACACAACCCACAGTATGAATGTAACGGTTGTGATTAGATTTAACTGATATCAGGCGTACTACGTGAGTGCATTGTCCTTATCAGTTTGGTTGATCATTGAAATGGGCTCCCTTCCAATGGTCCATGTATAATGTTTGATTGAATCAATTGTAGTGTTTCGTGTACATGAATCTGTATGTGTGCGTACTGTGGTGTGGGTTTACGACGTGTTTGTTTCAATGTAAAAGACGTTAAAACAGAATTGAGAAAGATGTAAATGTGGCTGTGATCCACGAGCTAATCTTATACGGAATTGAAAAAGTGCCCCGAAGTTGTTAGCAAAATAATCGTCACGTGTGGTAGGTTCTGGTCTATGGACCAGCGAGACGAAGGGTGGACAGATGTAATACAGCCAATACCGGGAAGACTAAACTACCTAGTTAGCCACTTTCTAAAATGTGACGCCACTTAGTCACAGACCGCTCCAGTTGATTGAACTGTTGTTGACTTCTTCAGTAGAAGATTCCCTTATTCATTAGTATATTTCAATGGTCTGCGAATTACCGTGTGTGAGCTAGTGCCCTTTAAAAGGTACAAAAAACGATCTCACTCAACGTGTCTATCAATTAGTAAAAAAGAAGTTTTTAACCCAACTCTGCTATTGGGTCGATCGAGTTTGAGGCAGGTAAGGTAGAAATCTCGGGCGGAATGAACAGGTCAACAATCTAAGCTGAAGATCAGTTCCACCCATGGTGAAAGACAGGGGTAATGAAGCATCTACTACCTTTAAATGCGCGTTGCGTTCCTAACTGCACTCGTCTAGTGTCAACGCGCTGACCTTGAGAGAGTGGATGACTTTCACGTGCAGCTGAAACCGAACGTGTCACAAACTGGTGAACAGGTACCTTCTTTGTTAGTAACACTGAGGTGTTCAACTAATGGAATATGAGAGCAATCCCGACCATAAAGATGTTTGACAGGAGCGCCTTCGTGAAAAATACTGGACGTTGGCTTATCACACTGAGCTGCTGCCAAAAATTCCCCGTAAAATATGTTTGCCCTAAAACCTGGTCTGAAGTCTATTAAACCCAACCACAAGGCAAACAGATTAACACAACTGTAGATGCAAAATTAATCGGAGAAGAACTGAGAGCTAAACAACTGTCTAAGACAGCCAGAGAGTCTTTGTTAACGTCACACTCTCAACTGAATGTGCTATAGATATACTTTCGGTATAATAAAATGGAAATTTTAAAGAGGTCAAACCACATAAACAGTTCATAAGCTTCACATCTCAAAGGTAGACTTACTGGCATTGTATGCCCAACAAAGAGTTGTAATTGGCTTTCTTCCTACCAATCAGAACTTTCTGAGTTTAGGACACTTTCCTAAACCAATCAGATCACGATGATGAAATTATTCGAACCACTTAACTCCGAGTCATCTATTAAAACTTAAATAATAGCCACAACTAGCCACATATTTTAAAAAAGTCCCATTTAGTGAATTTTACACAAACGTTATGTTAAACTGAACAAAGTGTTGTGGTGACTGACAGTTTAGACATGTTTCCAATTTTCGTGTCGTATGCTAATAACAGATAGTTTTGACAACGATTATAAACTGACCCATTTGTAGTTTTGGTGTTCGATCTGATACGATTCTATTTCATCAAGATTCAGCTAGATAGTTATGAATATTCTGATTAAAATATCAATCCACTATTAGGAAAATTTACCCTATGTAAAACAGCACAGTGAAACGATTAATTGGAGTAACGTAGGAAAATTGGATTGTTAACAGCGTCTCCGCTTTTGTAGACAATGATGAATGCAACGTTTTAAAAATAAATTCCCCACTTCTAACGTGTGACTGAAGACGGATCCCAAATCCTTTGTCCAGTTCTCATTAGAGGACATTCAAATGCGGAAACCGAACACTAATAAAACGACCAGCCTAAACGGATTGTCATCAAGAATTCTTCAAAAGAATGCTGACATTACCACTTGTCTTTTTACCGACTTGCGTTACAATTCACATCAAAGGAAATCTTTTGACTGCTGGAGAAATGCATTCAATAAACCGTCATACAAGAATGGTATGTTGAAATTGTAGCCTACATTGTGTATATATGCTCGTGACCTTAACTGAAGGGGTAGAATTGAACCAAGTGGTAAACCATAATATACTTGTCATCATTTTGATTCGTTACTTCTCTCCTTCTCTTATTTTATGCGGTTTTGTATATCTGCTTGTGTTATCTCTATCACAGTAGCCCTACCATGAGTATTAACGGATCTGTTTTGCTGGAAACACAGTGACAACGGTGATTTTTAGAACTCATGAGAATGTTACAGATTAAAAAAAGTTAGCAATGGTTGTGTACATCAAGATCTGTATCGTGCGGTGTATGAAGAAGACATAGTTCGGAACATTGTATCAATTACGTATGGTCGGCAATAGAAAGAATGCGAAAGAAAAAATCAGTAGATAACGAGTTAGGTAGAAACCCAACCACTGCCTGCCAAGCATTGAACGATCACACATCAGCATATAGATGACAACAGCTGGTAGACCTCGTGATTTAAAGGTCAACAGTGTCTTTATTTTACCACAATTATACCGACCAGCAGGTTATGTGAATACTCAGTTTGATGTCCCGAGTATGTGCATTAAGTTTACGTTTGAGCGTGATTAGTAACGACGCGATTACGACAGACTCTGGTAGGTTGATCCAGATTGAACACACTTGGCCCCTAAAAGATTGCTGTCTGCAGACCAGCGGCTCCTACGATGCTTTAGCTTTGACGGGTTGCCTTCGAGGTGGCTGCTTTTGTTAAGCACGAGTATTTTTCTTAAGAGATATTGGGGCTGATGGAGGACCTTGGAGGAGCCTAAAACCAAGTCGCCTCTGGAATTTTGGTAGTGGTATGAAAACTGCCCCAGTTTACTCAGCCTATTTGGATTGGATGGAGAATTTGGTTTAGTAAGTTTTTTGTAGCTCTACCTTATATTTTATCAATAAGACTAATGTCCTTGGCTAGACAAAGAAGATAAGCTCAGATAGTTGGTGCGAGATGAGGAACCGCCAACGAATTGCACACAATATTGAAATAGTCTGAATGGGACCGTTCAAACAACCCCTGACGGCAACTTTTAACATGCTAAGACGATTGACTCTGTAAGTTTTGCGTTCCACAACCATATGTGTTTATTCAATGCTTCGGTGTCACAACATTGAATATACTGTTCTATGATTTTCTGGATTGTTCGTGAGGAAGGTATCACAATATCAGTGAGAACACCAAAAGACCGTTGCCCGTGCAGTGTTATTTTGACGGATCGTCGGAACGTCGTTGTTTTACGTGAATGACTAATAATTTGGACCGTTAATGGCTAGTATAACCTGCCGTGACCGACGGGCTTAATTGTCCTGTGAGCCAATCACACCAACCATCACTTGTCCAATCCACCTACACCACAGTCATACGCAGTTAGTTTCTTAGTCGAGTCGCGAGTTGGACATTCACCCTATTGTCAGAGCTGAATCGGACGAAGTAGCGTGAGAGGTCATCGCGGAACTCACATGGGA
Source organism: Paragonimus heterotremus (assembly GCA_013368495.1). Taxonomy (NCBI): domain Eukaryota; kingdom Metazoa; phylum Platyhelminthes; class Trematoda; order Plagiorchiida; family Troglotrematidae; genus Paragonimus; species Paragonimus heterotremus. The sequence continues at coordinate 118,193 of LUCH01000451.1, forward strand.
AATATAGAATCGCCTCTTAGGCAGAGTTATTATTTCGGTTTTGCCGACATGGCTACTCGTACACCTGTAAAACATGAACTCCACACCATCAATTACCCATCCGTCCTTCTGTGCACTCGGTTAGGCGTATATCTGCACTGGAATGTGTCCGCAAAGATCAAGATGCTGTCTGTCGTGGGATGCGGCTTTGTTCACCAATCTACCTGTTGATTATTCATATCTTGCCAAATAGAACCGAATGAGCACAACAATAGCAGATGGTGATGATGAACGTCGGACAGAGCGGACCACTCGTATACATCAACTGGTAATTCGCGATAAAACTATATACTACCTGTATGTAATCGTTATTTCAATAAAAGGTATTCATGGAGTGGAAACCCATTTACTCTGTAGTTTCTTGAAATTGGGAGCAAACAGTCCGAACAATATTGAGGGCGTGGTTGAAAGAAAGATTTGCAAGTGTGACCCGAGACATTACTGTACACAGTGAATCGGTCGTCTAATGTTTGCGCTATCGCGCACGGGACACTGTTTTGGCTGGAATGAGGTGTTGAAAAACTGAAGTCTGAAATACCACGTATACATTTATTTCGTAGTGATTATTTGCGTCCCCAATTCAATATTATGCTGACTAATGATTCACACCTAAGTGTTGATCTCAACTTGAACTGATGGCCACCACAGAGTGTTGTGTTGCTCATAGTCCTTGATTCCTTTCTTGTCTGAAACGGCACACTTGCAATGTTCCCGTGTCTTGACCACTCATAGAGGACGTACATATCCGTCGGTCCAAGGAGGTGGGAGCCGTGATGAAGAGGCCACATTCACCGCCATTTTAAAACTGGTCGATGCGAAAACTGGTCTTAACCACCGGCGGATCCACTGTAGTCAGACAGTACTATAATAGCAGTTACAATACACAAGTTGCATTCTAGGATGAGCTTAGGAGTTTAAGTGGTGCTGGTGACCCCAGAGTCTACGTCACAGAGTTTCCTGTATAGATAAGCAGATGGTATTTGAACTCACAACCACGAGGTTTCGAGTTCAATTTGATGTCCAGACGGAGATCTACATGATTTAAATAAACTTCGAGTCTACAGCCTCTGCTCCAGAACTCGGCGCACCAAAAAATGTAGGTGAATGCGAATGTTGTGTGACGTTAAAAGTGAGATTACCATTGTCCCGGGTTATTAATCCATAAAACCAATTTTGTCCAGGCTTCAGAAGTCAACAGTTCACCAGTTGTTACCCAGCGCGGTTTACACCGCCATTCTGTTTCAGACGACTCAAAAATATTTGGACTCCGAGAATTTTCCCAAAAAGTACCCGAGGGGATAATTTCAAGAGGTAGCCGTTCAGTACACTTCTGAAATATCTTAAAAGAGGTGCAAAACCAGTACCCGTGTCTTTATAGATAACATTATAAAAACGAAGATAACTTGCTAGGAGTCATCTTATTTGGTTTAAAGGTTGCATATGACGTTTTTTTTGTGAAGTGCGACCAGTTTTGGTCAAACTTCTGGAAACTAAAGGAAAACCTAGCATCCGAATATTTCATTTATACTCATTTACTTGTTCATTACCTACATTGCTCACAATTTGAAATACTACTCAGTTCCCGTTTGGATAATTCCGTGTCACAATTCATTTAGCTACAGAAGAACCCAAAATAACAACAGTGGGTAAACCATGGCTTATTATGGCCGTGTGGCGCTTACTCCTCTAGATCTAACGTTATCGGCCTCTCTGCATGAGTTTTTGTTTACAAACCGTTTTTCACACATGCTGACCCTGGTTCTGTTTACAGATTCGGGTATCAAACAAAGAACGTTTCATGCTGGTTTTCATGGAAGGAATCAAGCGCAATCTTTAATTGGTACCAAAACGATTTACTGATGACGAAACTGGCTGCTAACCATGAGGTACTGGGTTCAAAAATCCGGCTCTGGGTTCTCCCGCAGTTGTTTGGACAATCTGTTAGAATGCAGATAGCGTTTAATCTGGACGTTTGTATAATAGTAACTACACGAGTTCACACTTGGCTTACGAGCAGACAAGTGAACACAGATTCAGGGTTACTTACGAAAAAACCTTTGAGTTATTTGGGGAACAAAGCAAACCAATGATTCTTTCACAAGTTGACCATAGTGTTGCGTTCAACAGTTCAGAAAAACTGAGCTTATCACCGGATCTGTGAAGAAACGTTCTGCTGATCAGACTATGAACTGACCAGTTACAAATGCATTTGAAAAGTTGAAGAACGATCAGAACTACCGCCGTGTTTGGTGCTTTTTTCTCAACATGCTAATGGGATATAAGTTAATTATCTCTCATAGTTGATGGCGGCTTTAGCATTTAGGCAGACTTTCCAATGAATTCACTTCGAACTGTAGAGTTTAGAGGCGATAGTTAGACGGCATTTAATATTATACTATGGTCAATATGACTGTCACATGCCACCATGGATTGTAGCTCTACTCCAGGTCGTGGTTTGGATAATCAACACTTCCTAGATCTGAAAAGAATGAGACTCAAGACCCGTACTTCCTTCCACAAGCGGTTTGTTGAAATATCTATGCGGATGGTAAACTTTAACTCAGTTGTACCTGTTCATTGAATTTACATCAACCACCCCTAAAATCTCATCAATATTCCACAAAATAACTTAATTTGATTCTCAGCCGAATGTATGGGCAATGGTGCATACCGATTAATTTAAGCAAAAAGGCAGGCAGATACTTACAGGTTGATTCACATTGCACACCTGACAATTCTCACTTTAAGGCAATTGGTTCCTCTTGGGAATTTGAATTTGAAAAGTTACGAAGACACCTAGTATCGTCACAAATGAAAATATAGCCGATTTTGATCATTGAAAGGCGTATCCGTGTAGCAGCGATCATGAATAAAGCGACTAGACATACGAACGAACAAATCTTTGGGAATGACAGAAAAATGACAGAACATGGGAACACCGGTCAACAAGGTGGCTATGGTACCAGAATAGGGTGGTACTGTAATCTATAGTTTAAATGAAGAATAGTCCTCTGATTATGGCGAAATATCACAGAGGTGTCGTCATGAAATTTGCTCCTACGACAAAGTTGGATTGTATGGTTCGTCAGGGTTGAAGCTGAGTTTTGTGCTTCGACATCAGTACCAACGCGTGACGTTACAAAATGCTTCCAACTTTTCTGATGCATGATTTTTTATACGACTGGCTGGTTATTGGTTTACTCACTTGAGCTAATTGACACAGCATCCATACAAGTAAGTGAATAGACAGTAAGATGTGACGTAACTAAACGGATTATCTGTACTGGATGTGCATACAATGTTCTAGTGAGCAGAACCAATCATTCTTGTCAGTTTGCGATCTCTCTATCAGGCAGCTTTTGGGTATGTCTTTATCACTGATGTGTAAGAACTACCCAGAAACCGTAAACGGTATTCTTGGCTATCATTAGTATCTGCATTGTAGATGAAATAGAGTATTGTGTCTCCCAGCAAATTGCAAAGGAAAGCTGTAGGCTTGCAATCTGCCTGTCAACATATTAATCTCTCGTTGTGAATCGTCCTCAGTGAAAACATTTTTATGAGACAAACACGGAGAACAGGAACTTCCAGTATACATCTGTCCTGTCCACGTTAGAGTTCAAGGTACAGATCTTCATATCGTCCCATCTTGGGTATTGGTGACTGGAATATCGGGGAACGGAAGACAGTCATTCACCTCATCGTCGTGTTTTGTCTTCAAGTTGGGATGGACTTGTTTCAGATGTACGGGTAAACGTACGGCACGCAACAAGTATTCAGTAATATCCAGGAGATCAAGAATAACATCTGTAAAATGCTGGCTTCGAAAGATGCCTATGCTTCCTTACGAATCATTCCAATAGAAACAGGCCACCGGGGAAACAAATTGTGACACCGTCAATTTGTTAGAAAGCAACTGTGAGAAAAATGAACATAGGGTTATGTACATAACAGAGGCGGTGATTTCATTTTAGCGAAACTGAACCTGAAGTGTTACTTTAAAACGGTTCCCTAAATACCAAGCGCCAGTTCATAGACAGAAATGTTCTTAGGCTAGAATCACTGATCAGATGAACACATATCTCTGATGAGTAGTAGGGAATTTTGGTTTTCATATAGATTGAACATCACTCACAATTGCTCACATCTGTCGCATTTCCGTTGACCTTTCGCTTCTTTTCGAAAGGGGCTGACTGGAAAGTCTATGGGAATGCGACAGCTGCGATCAATTGTGAGTGATGTTCAATTCCTAAATGTTAGCGGAATCTTAATAGATCCTTACAACAAACTAAGGTTGGCGGAGACCAACGTTTAAGTGTTCAAATATAAACGTAAGTTGCCTAATTGTCAATTTGCGTGATTAAACTCCATACACGCGAGCGGATCAGAATGTAGGCATCATACCATTAAACCATGGCTTGAGGTAAACATGTGAACATGGAAACTGAGGTATGCGCTCCATATACGTTAAGCAGATAGAGGTCACCACAGCAGAGGGAAGGTTGGATTGGGATTCACAAAGTGAATCTTTCGACCGGGTGGTTCGTCGGTGATCATACGGCACTCGTTTCCTTCCCGGAGTTAACTTTTTTCGTGTGAGTTTGTTTAGCCCAATGTGTATGTTCCACACTGTGTGTGAATGTGCCGGTAAATTTTACCAGCCCCGAATTTCTATTGTTCCATGTGCCTCCACAGATATTTCACCGTGTCACATTTCATGTACTCTACAGTGATTTTGTATTAAGACAACATACGAACTGTACGCTTGTTTACGAAAAGCTGATGAAGGTCAGTTGTATCACGGAAAACCGTGGGCTGTTAGCAACTATTTGTAATTAACCATTTTCAACCACTACTGTGGAGATAATTCTTCAGTAAGTCTATCACACGTTTGAGCTTGCCGGTTAGTTTGTTCATTGTTTAAATATCCTTGATGAAACAAAAAATAAAACCGCCGAAAACGCTGTTAATAACGTCTTCGGTGTAACTATCGGTAATTTTCTCACCTCGAAAATATAGCATCTGAAACCTTTTGGGCCAGAAACGTACTGCACAACTGTAGGGCCTACTGCTACCAACTTAATGTATGGAACTGGGAGTGTGCAAATGAGCCCGATTTACCCGAACACTTCCAGACCAGTTCTTCCTTCATTCGGCAGGGACACGGAGATTCTACATCATAGAAACAGCCACTATGATTTTTGGACTGCCAACAAAGCAGCCGGCTATTAACTATCCTGCCAACTTTACTTATTCAGTCTCAACTCTTCGAGGGGACAGCCGACGAACGTCACGCTCAATTGTTCTTCAACAATGCTGAAGTAGAAACGTTCAAACTGCTTTACTGTATCCAATATCAACGACTCTGGGAAGAAGACGCGCAAAGTCACAACTTTCGGAACTAGGACGGGAGCAGCGTATCTCTCTCCTTCTGTTTGTGTGTGGCGTCAATCAGACAACTGTTATTGCTTCCAACAATTGTGTGAAAAACGGACTGATGGGAATGTCATCTGTTGTCTGTCATTAAACCTCAGCATGCATTCTGGCGTGTTCTAATTGGTATACATCTTTTGTAACAATTCGATGCTGAGGGAAACAGCGGAACACTCAGCAGAAGGCAAACCAGACAAGTTTTCGAGGCCCAGCAACAATACTACATAAAACAGGGAATAGTACTTCGGGAATCTTGGAAGAATTCTAATTGACGTAATCAGATTTCCAAAAATGTGAGATATTCTGCTCCGTTCGGTTGGTATCCTTCTGACTGGAAATGTGCGCTACTTCAAGGTGACCACGTTCACAACGACGTTTGCTTCATCGGCAAATCTTCACTCAACCGAGACACGCAACCTGATTAGAAAGAAATATAGTATTAAGGTGCATTAACTTCGGTTAATTTGGTGTAACTGATTCTGACTGGACATGGCTGTACCTTTTTGACACTTGTGCTAGCCTTGGATGCGTCAACGTTATCACCGGCTGTCATAATGAGACTGGACCTTGACACGGTGTGACGACTTTCGCATCTCGATGACCAATTGGGTTAAACTGGACGGTGTCGCCACCACATCGACAGAGGCACTCATAAAAGGCAGGCCAACAGGTAAAGTTCTGACAAACCAGTCTCCTGGTCCTCCAGGTTGGGGATTGGAAAAAGGTTAACATCTTTTTCCGAAAGATGTACCAGTTCTGGTACACTGCCACCCACCCTGCACCTTGCGGCACAGGCTTTTGAGCCAAAGGCTTTAGTTGAGAACCCTAATTGCTTTCCTGTCTAGGTCCGGGCTTCCTGGCAGTATCTCAGCCCACATACAACCATGAATACTCGCAACACAAGTACTTCCATAGTGCATCGGCGGTCTTGCAGTATAAACCGGGTCACCCTATTTACTGCATACGGCAGGGTGTATGGGCAAAAGCATGCTACTACTGACCCCTCCAATCAAATTTAGCTCTCAGGCCCCTCAGGCCGCATTTCTGACGATTACTCCGCAGGTCCCATAATAGATACAACTAATCATAGTAACACTCTGTCGGTAAGTACCATCTTTTGCTACTCAGTCTCAGGCCTACCTTGCCCGTAGTTTAGACCTTGAAAGCGAATTAATACAGGTACCGGTAGGAGATTTGGATGTAAAATTTTGAGTGTCCTTCACATTTGGTCGCACCTTTTGAAATGAAGCAGTTAACGTGAGTATCCTTCTTGTTAAAACTCTTCAATAGGACACAGCTTCATCTCGACCGAAATTTGAACTCCAATCCGGGTTATCAATAGGCAAGCATGTTAAACACGTTAATCATGCATTATCCAGTACCGAATCATCACATCTAAACGCTCATCCACAATCGCTTATTGACTCCAGTCGATGAAGCTAAGATAATGACTCCCAGTTAAGTCGGAATCACAGGATCCATTGAGTATGTTGACCAGTGTACTAACTAACAGTAAGAAAGAAGTAGCTGATGTAACTTGAATATCCAGCACGTCTCTCCCTAAGTTTTGTATATAGACAGATGTCACTGCCTTGTCTCTGGATTATTCGAACGATTCCATGAAATATACTGTTACTGCTGAGATACTTTATGATAATTCCGGCTTTAGATTTAAGTGGACCGATGTCCGTTATAGTAGTCCTATACACTTTTGTGCGTATGTTGTGGTACTGACAATTACAGAAAATGTCAACTAGCGATCGATTGGCCCTATCACCGGACCATTTCAAATGAGACAGAATTGTTTTTGCACCTTCAGTTCATGACCGTTCGCAAAATGCTCACTAGTAAGGCCTTTCGATTTACGCCGTAACCATCGTCAGGTTGTTTGCCTATTCACCATAATTTTTGTGCCCAACCTAAAGAAAATAATCAGTTGATGGGTCCATAATCCTGGCATACGTTGACACCACTGTGCCTTCTTCTGAAGCAGAAAAGGTGCAGTCACATTAAAGAAATTCTACAGTTCGCTAAATCGTGATTGGTTAGCCAGGTAAATGTTCGATGTTCTTACAGTTGGGTACCAGCCGGGGTAGTGAAGCACTGTCACATCAATGCCAACAACGTTTGCACCACGTACACCATTGCATATGAAGACTACAGATAGACACGCATGCTGTCTCACATACAATGGTCTGCTCCCTCGATAGTCAACAAGTCATAACTCGCCTCCAGTTGGACGGAAGCACCGATTCTTAGTCAGTATGGGAAGCATTGCGTATGCTGCCTGTACACTGTTGGCGAGGCCAGCTGATGAATCACTACGAGTCACATGAAAAGTACGCGGCGTCTTTCCATTAGTCTACTTTGGTCAGCATGCAAAGATGTCAGCATGTCATCCAACATTAGGTCTTTCATTGGTAACCTTAACAGTGTCAGTATCGTGAGAGGGGATTGAGAACATACCACGTTCTAACGGGACAACTGAGTCAAAGTACACAGATAGTGATAAATTAATTTAGTTGAATTCGCCAAACCTTACCTTAGAGAACCCCCTTTGAGGTATAAACGGTGATACGTGAAGTGGGGGCGACTTTGCACGTCAGTGGCCTAAATCATGAAGGAAGAGTCCCTTAGGAAAAGAAGTGAACTGAAAAGAAAGATTGTCCTCATTGCCGGCGGAACCTTTAAGTTTCGACATGTAAATTATCTCGACGATTCGCAAGCAGTGGACGCTAAGGTCAGCAGGTGCTTGTCATCGAGAAGTTACTTTGCGATAAAAATAACAGGCGGAACATCTGGTACTCAGAATGTTTTATGATAGCTTCATCTGAAGACTAACGCTGACTGAACGAAGCTTACCTTTTCGGTGGAATTAAGAAGAAAAACAAGATTTCTGGCGGGAAAGTATTCTCGCTGGATGAAACGGACACACCGAATTTTCAAGCCCAAAGTCATGGTTTGACTTGGATTGCACAAAGCCACGCTCTTGAGCCCGAACTTTTGCAGAAGTATGGTCAATAGCTGCATCTATCACGAACCATTACGTGGATTCTTATTGCAATATGTGGAAACTTTAGACCTCGTGCTGCACAACTGAACAGAATGGGGCATCTATGTCCAAAGCAAAGTCTTTATGTTCCCAGTTGTTCACCATATTCTCGATTAGGCTATCTGTTCTTTGTCCATTAAGGTATCCCGATTGGATTTCCTCTGATGTGTTCGTTCGGAATCAGTTGATAACTCTCGTGTACATGCCGCAGGCTCATCCGTTTCAAAAACTGATTACGAATGTCATCGACGTTTCGCAGTATATCCTCTTAGAACAAACGAGGAATGTTGACTATGATCTGGTGCAAAGGGGGGACAACTGTTCAGATGTTGACGGAAGCAACGTTTAGCGCTTACTGTAATTGCCAACCAGTTATTTTCATGTGAACCTGTAGCATCTCCGCAACGCAGCTGTATTATTTCATTACCGAGGCCATCCTCCTCACTAAATATGTTTGTCTGTTTTTCATCAACGATGGTAATAGATGGAAAATGGTCAGATGTTTTCTCGACCTACACCTCTAAAACTAAATACACACATGCTTGATGAAAATTTTTTATGTTGGTTAACAACAGAATGACCGTGATGTTTCCCTACTACAGTTATCATTGAGGGAACTTCGCCGATCCACGTAAATGGATGTAATGTGATTTAATGTCAGTGCCTGTTACAGAATTAGGGTCAACTAGCTCTCAGTGACTGTGGTTCTCCTGGGACGACTACCTTTGTTGTCAAGTAACAGTTGTTTTATGTGGCAAAATCACTTGTGGCAGTCTCTGTCATATTGAGACGAATTGTCTGTACTTCACTGCTTACAACTTGTTTCGCTAGTTTTTTCAGTTGCACGCGCTTTAATGATTTCAACTTCCCAGATCACATCACGTGCAAGGACAATCGGTCAGAGTAGTGAGCTTACCAGTTGATGTAACGAGCACCTTTTGTGTTAATTTGTAATTAAGGTTATTCTCTGAGATTGTTTGCTATATGTTATGGTGTGTCATTGTCACTGGTGATTTAACTGACCGTCTCAATTAAAATTATCCTTAAATTTATGTAAGCAAAGAAGCCGTACGCAAATTTTACTTTCCTAAATATTTCCGTGTAACGCTACATCGTAATACGCCTTATACGATGCTCGATAACACAGTACTTCTTTTTACTATTCATCTCATATCCATGTATGCTAACCATCATCTGGTAGCACGTAGTCTGCCTTCTGCAAGATTTGTATGGACTTGTCAACTGGTCGCTGCTGGAATTCACACAGAGTAAACACTGATGCTTCCCGTGGGTATTTTCGCTTCACCGAACACGTCACGACTTGTGCTGTTTCGGCTACGTAGATCATGTTGTGTTCGTTTGTTTTTTGTTTGGGTCTCAGTATATTTTCCAGTTACAGTGGCGCACGTGGTGCGAACACTGTTGGCACTAGTGTGATAAAGCATCTCTGCTCCTATTATGGAAGATGATTCGGCTGATGCGATCTACCTCCTATCTTCGTCATTACGTTCCATGATGACAAGTTCGGGTTTGCTTATTCGGTCTTAACAATTACGAAAACAGTTGTTCGAAATTTGAAACCATCTCTGACGAACCAGTCTAAATAGGGCTCATTCTGGCTCTCAGGAAAATAGGATCAGTAGCCAGTTTCACTTATTTAATGTGCCGTCAGATCCCAGCATTTAAAAATCAACTGGCTGTCTGTCGGTTTACCGTAGTTTGATATCATTGTTCGCTGACATCCGGTTAATTTGCTACTACTATGTGTGGCTTGTTTGATCGTAGGTTGTTGAACTGTGTGGTTGTTTGTGTGTACCCAATTCCACAGTTTTCTTCACGCTTCATAATTTTATATTTCCTACCTCTTTTGGTTCATACCATAGGTCACATTATTAAATTGTTATCCTCATCTAATCATGATGACAGTCATTTTATTGACCAACTGTTTCTTCTACGTTGCGCAACCGACGTTAATTCATCCATTTATCCCTTAGATTCAACATCTTTATCGGTTATCTCACGAACGGCATCTTTCTGTGCATTATCGTTTTGTCACTCCAATAACATTTTTCTATTGGTTGCAAAAGGGATGTACTTTTTGATGATCCAGTAAGTCTTGCAAACCAGTGGGACCATCTACCGTTTCCTGCTGCTCGTTAGATCGTTCTCTTATCCAGTGATAAGCTAGCTCTTTGTTCCCTACTACTGCAACCGCTAAATTGTCTTTAATGTGCCGTTCATATTACACCTCGACCCTGTTATCGGTCAAACCATTGCATTACTGTGGACTGTGTTGGTTACACTATTGAGTATGTACTTGTCACCAGGCCTTATTCAGCCTACCATTTCCGTACAGTCGATGTTTCTATGGGGAACCACAACTGAGGTTTGTTATATTTATCGTCTTCATTATCGTTCTGTTTTGTATCATATTAAACCATTGTCTTCACTTTTGTCTCCAACCTCTGCCACTTGAACAGGTCGCTTTGGTAGCGTCATTCAAGGTTGTTGACGTAAAGCATCCATTCCGTCGACAATGGCCTGCCGCCCGTATTTGCTATTCGGACATGATCCTTTCGGCTACACGTTACCGATTGGTTACGAGGTCGTAGATAATCAATATCAACTATTTTGACAGTATTGTTCTGCCTTCAGCGAGAAATCATCGCATGGATGTACTCATTAGTAGCGATGTAATTTATGACTATGTCCCAGCATTTCTTTGCAAGCTACTTGCGTCAATCCGACGGAGGAAATGTAAATGCTCCAGTTAGATGGTAGCCAAGAAACAGAATGTCTGTTATCTGTTTCAACAGTGGCAAAATATACATTTTCCAGCAAAGGACAGTTAAATAGTTGTGTTGTAAAATAGCTACCCGTCAGTGGAAAATGAGCTTATTAGAAGGACTGAGTCAAGATAGAGATAACAGTGTGTTAACGTTACTGAACCAGTACCAGTTCATTCGATAGTTAATGAGAATTATATGTAAAATGAGGTCTGAATGTTATGTTCTTTGTGGACAGTTATAGTAAAAAGTCCACTACAGTTATGCAACTTGTGGAGCAAACCGCAAAAAATGATATTTGGGATAGACCTTTTACACAGAAAAAAAGACAATTCAACGGATTCAACAGTCGACTTCTCAACGGGCTGCAACAGCAGGGTGTACAGTCACCGTAAAAGGTACATACCAGCTGACTGACGTGCTACTCAGTTTGAACAAACGACTTCTCCTCAAACACAATACACAACAGACTCACGGAGATTATCAGAAGTCGGTAAAACAATTCTTAAGGATAACTTATACCTACCAACACTAACTTCATCGTGCTGTTCCAAGAAGCACACCGACCTCGTATAATGTCTTACATCAGCGCGTAATGCTTTAGCGAACAATTATTTCGCGTAAGTTTAGAATCCTTCAGAATGCTGAAATATCGGATGGGTGAAGAGAATCTGCCTTTAATCTCACTTTTGGTTACTAGGACAACAAGCTACTTTTTATTCCCGCGTCAAGTTAGGTGAGTTTGGTAGATTTCTACTCTGTCCTATTTCTGTTAATGCTATGCATGTGGGGTAGGTAGGCAGATGGGTAACATAGTTTTGTTTTTTCTTAATAAGTTTTTCTTGAAAGTCAGCTGCAAAAAACATCGAAAAACAGCAGAGGTATCACGTAGAAGGACGTCTTCTGTTTGCAATTCATATGAAACGATAGCCAAATTTTAACAAGTCTACGGTCAGAGAAAATGTTTACATCACTATCGCTTCTAAATGGCCAAGTGAGATGTTGAGTTCACCACCAAATCCTTGTGTGCCGCCCCAGTAGTACCACTTTGTTATTCATAAAGTCTCAAGTTACCAGAAACAATGTCTTAGGACTATGGAGAGCAGCATATATGAGCAATGATCAATGATCATTGAGCATACAAAGAAACTATGACGAACAATTGTTTTCTGCAATTCATCACCGAACATGTACACTTATATAGGTTCAGTGGGGTTAAACAGTATGCGGACAACAGAGAGAAGTTTGGCAGAATGTTAGTAGGTCATGTAAAGCTCTGTAAAAATTCCACACACATGACCTGGAGACGCAAACGGTAAAACACTAACCATCCAGATAGAAATCTGAATAGGCGCCCAGATGGTAGGTTACAAAGCTACGGACCCGGCACTGTACAAGTCTTAATAATTTTACATCTCTGAATTTAGAAAGGAACTTTATCTGGCGTCTAACTAGTACAACAACAAAATTTGTTTTCCAAAAATAGTAGACTAGAAACTATAGACAGCCACTAGCACTTTATGAGAAAATGCTTAGCGGATCAATTTATAACCTGGAACGTAATCACAACTGAACCATAAGTTTCGAATACCATCCGCCTTCCACTTGAGAATGGTAGAAGAACATAGACATTCAATGACGCTACGCAGATGATCCGTCACATCCCCCTGCTGACATTGAGCCTGTTCTCAACCAGTCCTTCATTGTGTACTCACTTTTCTTCTGTCAACCAAATCTAGCAACATTGCAGTCGTCACATACTTGGGTGATACTGATCACCGGGTTGATCCAAGCAAGCGTTCCATGTAGTTTACAGGATTTCGGTTACTCATCCCAAGTTGGTATGACAACAGATCCTGGCTATTGCTGGACCGATCGCTGTGTTCGATTACGTAATCTGACTCATTGTTCGCACAAAAAATTTCTGCGGCTGTCGTGACCATCTGTCTGCGTGTCATTCTAAACTCCAGTGGATTACTATTTGATCTAATAGTGAGTGGATCTCCAAACCGTTCGTTAATAACAATGGTAATTCGCCGTTTAAGTGACTAGCTAATAGGTGTCTGGAATTTTTGCGTTGTTTTCCATCACATTCTACTAAACTCCTTTGAGTTAGTTACATACCGTTTTGAATTTGTTGCATCTATATGATTGTATTGATCTGATGATGAATTGTCGGAAACAGTCATTCGTCACGATCCTTTCCCATGATTCAGCTGGGACTTTTATTACATTAATTATACGTTCAGCCTCATGTGTATGAAAACACATGTAGGCAAGTATTGCCCCCCTCACTTATGATCTATTTATAAGACACTAATACCAGTACGCGTCTAATTGTTCGAAATCTTCACTGCCGTATCCAGCCTAGATTGTTAGCTCTGAGTGAAATAAATTTTCAGTCAGTTTTATGACAGAATAACCATTAAAATTTCCCATTGGTCCGGTGAGTATAGTTTCCTTCTGAATATCGAACATAGCACGAAAGGTAGACTGACCAACATACGAAACAAATTTTGAAACATTCAACAGTCACTACTCTTGACCTGGTCATTCTATGGAATCTACCCATCTTAAGTTTACTGTAACGTTTGCTTGCTAACAAAATTGTGTACAGACCCAACTGTATACTTTTTGGGGATCAGCCGCAATGTCACTAAGATAGTCGACATGTCCGACGAAAAACATACCGAGATACTGTTTGACGAACCGGTTTAAGGAGATTGGTTGGGAAGTTTCAAGACATCGACAGATTATGTGGTGGAAAGGCACAATGACAATTTGTAACCTCTTGAAAAAACAGTGCGAAATCCAACGAGTGTATGGAGTTTAGAACGCGCATCATACATCGTCATTCTCCATGTATGGGGCCCTCAGACTGTACGATTTTGGCTCAATAACCTAGAGTGGCTGATTAGGTATATATTTTGGGCTGAGAATCACACTTCGTTTTCTCACGTTCTAAGACAGAGATGTGAATGTCATTGGGAAACAATGTTCCTAAAAAAAACTCCGATGTTCAGTGATTTTCCGAAGTGCACAAAAAAGTTACACACTAAACGGCTTGCAAAGATAAGCTAGCATGCTTCTACAAGCTAATGAGCTTTAATATGAGTTGACCCTATTATCACTCAAGGAGAAAACACGTGAGGACTATGTGGTGAAAAACAAGTGACATCGTTGTTGACCTCTATGGAATTTGTACGCAGAAGCCCTTGTTGTCTCTAGAGTGACCGACTTTGGCCTTGCCTGGGTATGGTCATTATATTAAAGGGGTATTACATTTGAGGACCTAAGTGTAATGTGACAGAGAAAAAACGGCGAAAAAATATACAACCTAGTAATTTACAGGTATCCTGTGCGTGCACTCAGTTGGCTATTTGAACGGAGTGACACAATATTGTAACCGGATTTTCGTATGAATGGTTTGCAACACATGTAGGTGAAAAGAATCTGCTGAATCCAAAAGCTTAGCGCTGAGGATGACGTAGTCATTGAAAAACTGTGCACAGCAGTGCACTAGTGAGTTGTACACACACAGCGGGGACTTCTCAGAAACGTAGGTCAGTACAGATTTTACTAAACATATGTTTACTTAGAAGCCCTTCGAAGTCCCTGTAGACGATAATGGAAGACAGTTAATTAAGAATGACAAAAGGTGATAAGACAGAAAGGTTTTATCAAGTTCTGCCCACAGTGTGACTATCTAAAACGAACAACATTTAAAATGAAGAGGAAAATAAACAACTTGGTGAGACATGATTGTTTCAAACACCGAACATATACCTCGGATATCCTCTATCACGTATGTCAAATAGCTTATGTTGTTGAATCAAAAGACAACACCGATAATTTGTTTTTCAGAATGAAGTGATAAAATTGCACAGGAATGCAATAAGTCATGTGAGTCAAAAATGGAACCTGACGAACTGTCGGACATGAACTTTTAGAGGGCCACCTCAGAAAATTACGTTTTAGTCTGTGAGCCCTTACTCAAACATTGGCAAAGATTCTACCCTTAGTAACTCACAGATGACCATCTCTCAGTAGTTAATTCAGTGCTCAACAAGTTCAATAAATTCCATGATTTTCAATTGACTGAGAGATCTTACTCGTAGGGTCATAGACTTTACTCGACAGGTCAGCAGCGACTGGACAACATCAGAATTACCCTCGAGTGTTTGTAGCTGAGTACTTAGGTATGGCACAATTAACGAACCTGCCATATTATCAGTCGGATAGGTAGTTCTGATTAGGACCACTCCGACTTCGTTTTAAAACATATCTCGACTCCACTTTGATTCAGTAAATCCACACAACCCTGAGCACTGGTTGAGCAAATGGAGCCCACAGAACAGCCGTCTGCAATTTTAACAGAAGCATTTCAACAGTTAAAAGTCCCTCCGGATCTTAATCCAACCGTTTCAGATATGTACGGTTTGATCAATTCAACATTTCAAACTCCCGGGAACCCACTACTCAATCAGAATAGATTTTTTAAATGCAACAGCCTAGAAAAACGAGAACAGAAAGAGAATCCTAAAGAATACTTATTATTAATATACTAAAGTAACCAGTACCACGGAGAAAGTTCATAAGTGATCAGTTTTCACGACCTGTAGAAACAGCTAAAATTCTAGATTCCCTAGAACAAGACACCCTACTGCTTCCTCCGCAGGGATCATTACAAACTATACATTCGTTTTGGCCATACATTTATTATTGTTCTTTCTGTCACTTTTCGATAGCAGTACAGAATTCATTATACGCTAGCTCTGCTATACAAAATCCACCTCTGTAGTAATTAACCAAAATATTCAAGCAAATCACTCGTTGTTCGAATCACATCTCAAAACTACTACTGTTTGTCTGGCACTGGTGTTTTTGTTAAACCATCATTCATCGTCTTGTTGGTCATGTGATTGTGGCCCATCTAGATAATATTTAGGTTTATTTAAGCTTTCGTGCTTCTTTCAAGTGACACTAGTTTTATTCATGATGAATGAATATGTTTATTCTCGCAGTTCGATAATTCAGTCAAAGATTTTCCCACATTGCGTTTGGCATGACCCGTATGGCACTGGTCATTACCAGCGTTGCTCTCAGCTTCGATTAACCTTCCATGTGGTTAGAGAAAATTACGTATCACATTCCAGTAATGTTGGAAAGGTGGACCCCGTTGAAGTTTACTGACAGTACGCAAACGGCCACCCATATAGTTATGTAATTGTGCCTGAAATTGTGAAGATCACCTTTCTCGAAATCGCTAAGGGTTGCACCTTTGGATCTGGGGACACTAGAAATAACTTACTATCACTGACTAATTCCATGTGAGACCATGACGACTGCAGCTCCAGCTGTCAACTACTCATTTATTTCAAGGTCACGGTTTGTACGGGCTCGTCGAGTAACGTGTCCAACTTGCGTGACATCCCGTTCGCTGTGCAGTTAATCAATTCATCATATGCATTTTTGTTCGGAACATATCCATGGGGGAGACATCCTCATGGTCAATTCACTATCAATCCATAACTTTCCCCATAAACTCACTATTGACGTGTAGGATGGTGTACAGATGGTTGAAATGACGTCCAGTATGTGTCCTAGTCTTCTGTAACGTAGAAACAAGTAAACGTGTACACAGCATATGTTGTGGGAAAATATTGACTATCGCCAGAAGTCTTTAAGAATTACATCGCCAGTGGTCACCGTAAAAACTTCGTGACCCTCACTTGTGTAAAATTCAAAGGGCTGGTGGTCGCCTGTTTGACCACGTCTACTTAAATTGATTTTACGAATCCATTTTTAAGTATCTAATACCACTATTATTTTAAACAGCGAAAAGCCTGCACGTGAAAACTGTCTCAGGGGAAGGTGCTGGAATGACTGACAACACAGAAACTCCATCTATAGGTGTGGACTGACCTGTTTTCGAAGGTTAGCCAAGTCTTTTCAGATGAAAATCATGTTGATATTCTCTTGTTTAGTTTCTATATTAATTTTGCAGTTACTTCTGCTTAGCTTCGCACGATAGTTTCCATAAAAGTACCTTGAGAGTCAGCAAGTTCTGTAACTCATTCTTTCAAAATAACTTTCTGTTTATATCTTTTATGCCAACTCGCCCAATTCCTGGGATTCAATAGCAGCAGCTTCCTTGCACCATCACCACCGCCCGTTAAATCGTACATACATACACATACAAACACTAAAACTGCGCCGTTGCGATAATTGTAACTTGCGGAAAAACCGTTTCTGTTTTGTCTTTTCATATAATATGTCGAAGATAAAATAATGCAACCGATAGAATTGGTATTCACACATGTCTGACGTTTGAAACCCGTCAAATCTGTCATTCGCCAGTCCGCCATCTGATAACCGTTCGAATGGCGCCAAACAGTTTGATCAGCTGATGAGTTGTTAGAGCCAGAAGGCGATCTACGTTGCATGGCGCCAACCGACGGTCTTTGGCTTTTGCTACCGCCACTGATGTTGTTTGACTGTCGCTAGTTGAAATCTCCCTTGGTCTTCCGTCTATCCCCAATCCCGTTCTTTCGGTCGTTTGTTCGCTAGCCTATCTGTCCAGTGAGTTAAAGTAAGAGGACAAACGAAAACTGTAACCCTACAGTGGAACAGGCTATTCCCTCTCCAAAATATCGAACGATTGACGGCAACACCAGGCTACGTTCCTAGTGAATTTGAGCTAACAAAAAATATTACAAGTGCTCACTTTCACCGGCGACAGTTATGCACGCACGAGTGTGAGTCTGTTCCAAAGCTGTCGTATCTATTGTTGTCACTGTTATTGTCACAGTTGCTGTTATTGTTACTGTCGTTAATGTCGCCGAGTTTTTTCTGTTTCCTTCCTCCATTTCGTGTTGGTTTAGATCAACTGATTCTGGCGACAACCTAGCTGCGTAGTTTCCGACTTAGTCTACCATTCAACCTTTGGGATGAATCGGTCAATCAGGCAATCAGTCTGTCAAACGTTTTTGTACAGCTAACTTTCAAGGAAAAGTAGTTACGAAAAAACAAAATATGCTACCAATCTGCCTACCTACCCCACATGAAAAGCATTAACAGAAATAGGACAGAGTAGAAATCTACCAAACTCACCTAACTTGACGCGGGAATAAAAAGTAGCTTGTTGTCCTAGTAACCAAAAGTGAGATTGAAGGCAGATTTTGTTCGCCCATCCGTCCTCTAATCGGGCGACGTTTCGGCACGCCGACCGTTATCAGCAACCGGCCATCTATAGACATTTTCATATCTGTCAGTCAAATTGGCTTGAATTTCCGTCACTAACGGGATAGCTGATACTATAAGGTAATGGTGGCTAGCTTCAGATTTCTACCAAGTTAATAAACTGAAACGCTACAATGTAATGGATAAAATCAGAGGCAGACAACAGGTAGCACCCAAATAAGAAACCCGCTGTCTGATGCTGTTCAATCTGGTCAAAAGATACCGTGAAGACTAAGCCAAGAATAATGGAAAAGTATGTGATGTTCGGCTTAAAATCAGAGAGACCACCTGGTGAAATAAGCAGTAATGTGTAACGGCTAGACTGATGAGAGTCCCAGATTGCAAGAGTTACGGTTGTTCTGTATTTGCACATTTTAGCTCAATTGTTACGGAGCAACAATAAAAAATGCCTTGGTGAACTGATCGCACAAGTGTATAAATACAGTGAACCAGCCTCATCTAACTTTACGTTTGTATGCATACTGCATACCGTCAGTATCATCTGAGTTTTTTTTCTCCAGCGTTGCCAGTAAAGTGATGAAAAGATGTCACTTACCAGTGGATAATCAGCGGTCAAACTTTGTTGATTCCAAAATGTCCGATTTCTAATGCATTAATGACTGACTCCCGTGGGCGGTGATATCAGAGGATGTTACACAATTTAATGAGAGAATGCTCTAGATATTCTGCTCTGACGGCTGCCTGTAGCACAACAAATTTTGTAAGTATTCAGGTGTATTTATTGCTTCTTATTTTATGAGCTGGCTGCTCCGAACTTGCTATATAACTTTTCTTATTGCGAATATTAAGGATGTATGACCATGCATCTATTATCTTCGATAATACCAATAATTGTTGGAAAGAACGCCGAGTAATGCAATGTTTCTGACTATATGATAAGTCAGTGAGTATTCAGCTGGCTAAAGTCGAATTGGACGTAAGCGTAAAACAGAAAAGAGCTTTTATCATGCTATCAGCTGCAGCGAATGAGGCGGCTGCATTGCAAGCTGCTGCAAAAAGCATTGTTCCTACCGCAGTCGTTCTTGATGTATTCAGCCATCGTGCAGGCACTAATGCCAGAGCGATTTGGCGAAAACGGCGGCAAGCAGAGGTTATTTGTGGAGTAGCTTCACCATTTTTGGACATCGATGGGATTATACGAGCTGCTCCCGCTCCACCTTCGTCACACCTAGTTCCTATTAACCCGGCAGTCATCCCACATCAGATATCAAGGAAATTTGGCGCTTCACTAACCTCCCGATTCGTCGGATGAAGCTATTTGTAGCATGCTGTCTAATCATTTCAGTAGCTACCGCGGGGTTGACATACGTTTGTTGCTGATACCGATGATTAACCACCTATTTCAATTCGACACTCATTCAGGCAAAACTGCCTTAGTAATAAAGAGTAAACAATGTTGGTTGATATATGTTGAGCAACACTGTCTAGTGACAAGCTTTAGTAAGCGTGAGACACGAGTGTCTATTTCCGAAAAGAACTGACATACTGCAAGGTCTGTGTTCGATGGAGAAGGTGCCACCGAAATTGTTTTACCCGGAAGTCTTTTTCACGTTTGACTGTTCTTCATAATGGCTCATTTCTTCCACTTTTGTTCTGTCCACAATATCGTGCGTGCATGAAATGATTGGGTGCAAATTCTCAAGTGAAGCTAATGCCCTAAGACAATCCGATCAAAATTACCATCTTCGGCTTCGGTTATACTTTGTTCTGTGGAGTCTTCAGAAGCGGTTGTTCATGATTCATACAAAAACTGTTCTCTCTCACACACATATTTCTTTCCCGTTTCCACATAAACTGAAAAAATTGCATGACTTATGCCCTCAACCTTTGATCACCACCTCGTGGATTCCACACCTTGTCTCTGGGATTTAGGTGTGCAAATTTTTCAAAATCCCATTTACACTACATATCTGTTACACTCCGGAACCTTACAGGTTACACTGAAAATCGGAATCGCTCAATAAACCAGAAAGTTGTACTTTATTTGCCAGCGACAACTTTTTACAGATCTTCTCCCAAAATATAAGTGATAGTGGGGTGTTGCCGCTTTTCAACCGGTAACAGATATGAATTTTCCCTGGACTCCTTATCAAACTTTATATTCTGTGAACCTCCTTAATTGCAGATTCGGCTCGCTTGTTTGACAGATGTTCGGACCAGTTGTCCGATGCTCGAACTAACACTGTTCTCCAGAACACATTTAGCTCCGTTCAAATAAACCGAGCTCAGTGGTCGATATTTGGTAGGCGACAATGCGCACATTGAGCTTGCAGATAACGGTATTTGCAGTGGTGTTGTCCGGCAAGTTTATCCTAAAACGTCCGTGCAGTGTTTTTTGTTTGCCACTGTGTGCACGGACTTCGGCTGCAATCAGTTGTCAGCGTCTCCCTGAAAGTTCTCTTGACCTCCTCACTTCCTTCAGCTATCTGAGATTGTACATTCCCAGTAGTGAAAGTTCTTTAATCTTCGAACACAACTGTTTACCCCAACAAACTTGCGTAAAACGTTCTAATTTGTTGATTATATCCATCCATATCAATTCACAAAACTGGCTTCCACTGGATGTAATTTCCTTGTTTACTGGTGTACCATTGCTATAAACGGTCACCGTAACGGTGAATACATGGACGGTACCTAACACAACAAGAGGATATCAGTAATGAGATTTTAAGAACTTATCCTGTAATGATGCTGTGATGTATAACTGGCAGGTAGATGGCGTAAAGATAGATCTCCTACTCAGACCTTCACTGACCGACATTTCCATAGGAAAGGTTGAATGTGTCATATTTCAGTGCACTGAGAGACAGTTCAGTTATCATCGCTACTGCGTGAATGATATGGTTATCCCTAGCTTTATGCACGATATTCAACACATTCAGGGGTCGCTCAACAGGTTGTTAAGACCACACTCGAGGACAATATCGGAAGTCGACTCTCCTTCTTACATGTTCACGTATATAGACACATTTGCCCTACTATTCTGTGCAGTATACGATGGCAACATACTGTTTTAGCTCGACATGTCATCGCTCACGATTTTATGCTCTTAAAAGACAAAACGAAATTCGCACAGTAAACTTGCTCAAAAAGTGCTCTACGCAATGACAGTAAACTGGTAGACAACATTTTTCATGATAACTAATACTCAGAACGGCATACTACCAGAAATTTCATCAAAACGCCAATGAAGTATAACTTGTAGGGTGAATGAAAAAACGTGTTTTTCGTTAACTGCCATTCAAAAGCAACAGTCTCGTAGGTTGGCTAACAGGCAGACACAACCAGGCAATCAGAAGTTCTCGTTTCACAGCCTGACTTTGCATACAGACCACCACGTCTCCAGTTTTCAAGTTTTTTAACAAAGACGGGTTACCGGTTTAGTCCGCATCCTCGTTTAACTTATGCACATATTCCCTGCTAAACCTATCTGTGAACAATATCATGTTAACCGGAACGCGGTGAATCCCGATTGGTCAAAGCGATACACCTGATTAGTTGGCTGAATGTGAGTATCCGGTGAGCACTAATGAGGTCTTTTGGGTGGTCTGTGGAGTCGTAAGTGACTTATTAAACGTCGTCCGAGTGAGTACACTCTACACAGCTGACGTAATCGGAATCAAACTACTTAATACAAAAAAGTCATCGAAAACAGTGCGTTCTGTTTATTTCGGCCTCAGAACGATCAAACTGTTGACGGATGTGTGCGGTTCAGTAAAGGGAACGGGTCAGTAAAGCCATCACCAAACGTTATCTGTAATCTAGTTTCTACATAGTAAGTTCAATGGATTTATCTTTATCATCTCCTCCATATAATCTATCTGGAAATTATTCGGTGAAAATATGTTTAACTATGATAGTTTCAGATACTCCCAATCAAATTAACACTCAAAGATCATCATCACTCTCGGTTGAATTCACAATCTGAATTAAAATCGGACTCGTAACTCTTCGCCAGAGTAGCCAAAATTCTTATTCATTCGGTCACCGGTCCTGTGTGCATCTCTTATGTTGGCCTATATGTCATAATCTTCAGTTTCGTAATAGGCATATCTGAATACCTGGTTGGGTTGTTAGCCCTTGTTTTAACTTCAATCCTTCCCTCTGAACAATTTGCTTAGGATCCATAAAAACTGCTAAGAATTCGCTAAGCAAACAGTCTTTAGTCCGCAGTCAACCAATATTTTGTCACATAACTCATCATTTATGTAAACGAAAAACTCCAATTGAGGTCTGTAGCTTCCCTCGTATTTGTACTGACAAATTCGTGCACATCATTAAGATAATGGTTTGAAACTCAGGATTGCAAATTGCATGATCGAGCGTTTAGGCTGAGGAAAGATTATCAGTAACATGTATCTAACCATTTATTTGACGATAGCCTACTAAAAAATCACAGTTTTACAAACTTCGTAGACATGAGCGTGAGAAACGCACGCCTTTCATTAATGCAATCAAGAGATTTTTGCCCATAGGTACAACCATCATTCTCTTCCATCCTGAATAGTCCCAGAACAATTGTCTTTGTTAACACCTCTCTTACATCCCTCTTACATTGTTCGCAGTTTTGTTCCGCAACCGAGGAAATTCAGTGTCTTTGATTTACTGATCTTCTTCGCCACAACATCTGAGCTCCATCAGAGTGAATCGTCAGAGAGGAATCAGGATGATTAACATTAAAGATCAGAACCTCCAGAAATTAGCATCTTGATCACATCAAATGCCCCTTGTTTAACATTGTCTCCTTTGCGTTTACCTTGCCGAATTCGATGCATAATATTCGATAATTTTGAGAAGGATTGACTGCTTTAGTCAGTCTTGCCATTTAGGCTATAAATAATCTTTGTCCCCGTGGACGAGTATATTTTTAATCACCATCGACCCTCTTGTATCGTTTGCAGTCTCACAATAAAACTTCGTTCTTGATGCCCAAAAGATTGGTTTACTTTCCAAAAAACAGTACGTCTTACTTCAAGCATCGTCCTAAAAGTCTTGGGTTCCTTGTCGTACTTTACGTTTGTCCTTCTGCGAATCAGTGCGTCACTGGGAAAATACATCCACTCCACCTCTAGCGAGCGTTTGAATTGAGAGCTTTTAAAAATATTCTCTTGAAGCTGCAGATCAAAAAATTAGAAGTAGCTACCGAATAGGACAAAAAGGAATACTACCTCCAGTTAGATAACCAGATTCTTCATACAATACTGTCTGTCATTATGTGGAAGTCGAGTCAACCATTATCAAGATTCGAGCCTCAGGTGATTCCAAAATGTTTTCATTTGAAGTAGAAAGTATGTTTTAGTTTGTACTGAGCAAATTATTCAGTGGCTTAGAATTAATGCCCACACACACACAACCAGTGCTACTGCTACTTCATTGATCTAACCAATGGATTAGTGCACTATCTTTATACCACTGAGAGTGAATGAACAATTCAAATGTCGTTTAGATTTTCCAGGATGTCTAATGTCGTTCAGTTAGCACATAAAAGCTGGCAAGACAGCCGTGATTACAGATCCTCTCTAATCAGAACGGAGATATTTATGGAGAGTTATTGATAAATACCACTGAAGTTTTCGCATACTATTAAAAATGTCATGGTACAAAGTCAAAAATGGTCTTATTGGAATTCAGATTGGAATTCAGAAGGTGTTTAACCTTCATGTAAAACAGCAAAATTTGACTTTATTCGGGTTGTTTAATGATAAAATCAGTCTCGCAATACTGTCCATTTTTCACTGTTCCATGTCCGCCAAAAACCTGGTAAGCTGACAGTGGGCGCTTCGAGCACACAAACAACTCGGTTCAGTTCAGCCTTCTTCTGTCCTGCAGGTTGTTTTTTTGCATACCAATGTGCAATGTGTAAGCTATCCCAATATCACAAATCACACTCATTGTACGGAGACTTGAACATCAAGGATGATTCCAGGACGACTGAGGATGTCCTCCATAAAACTACGCACACTTCAAATTCTCCCCAGATCCTTCAGTTCTGTCACGTACCTGTCAATAAACTGTCCTTGTAAAAAATCGGGGACATTCAAAATTTCGGTTGCTCTATGGTGGCGACGTTCATGTGATTTAATTATCACCCTAATTAGGTTCTTCTTGTCCCAATATTCGGCAGCGGTCAACTTTATTCGGACTTAGTTGCCTCCATCTCCAGCTTAAAATCAGTGAATGACTAACTGGTCTCCTCCTGATTCTCCGGTCAGTAACTTAGCCTGCTAGTGTAATCAGACGCCCATCTCTACATCAGTCGTGTTTTAACGGAGGACGGTACCTGTCTAATTTAGTTACAACAAGGTTTATTTGCAAATTACTCGACAGAAGCGGCTGAGCTGCAGTCAGCCTTGAGACCTTAGAGCGGTCGATCATGTACACAACAGGAGGGATGGCCTCAGATGTAGCAGCAGCACAAGAACGTTAGACGATCCTCGACTGAACAGAATAAATTTTCAACTTCCACGAGTGGTTGTCTCTTAGTATGGAATGTCAAAAACACACATCTAACAGAAACCGACAATCAACATTCAGTAATTAACACTCATTCTGCGCATTCATCGTTCAGCGCGTGAGTTTTATGTAGTGCTGTAACATTTGTTCATTCATTGGATTTGTTCATCCTGCTTGTGAACGAACCTGTTTAACAAGAATTGTACACCCATGTCTGGGAGCACCCCGTTAGTGGTGAAGCTCTCCGTACTGAACAGTCTCTCTGTCTCTTTGTATTTTTAGGAAAAATTTCGATTGCTTAGCTGTCAGCTTGATTGGCTTACATACTTTTTACTCATTTGCATAGAGTTAGTGTAGAATTTACAAAACCGTGTCGTTGTTAGGCCGATGGAACTCATATTAAGGTCTTATCTAATTGATTGTAATGGAGCTTAAAGAAGTGAATGAAAACCTGTCTTCACTAGCAGAGTGGACCTGTTATCGATATTTGTCCGCAGGTGCTGACAACGGGAAAAACACAATGTTGGTTTTCGGTTGGTCATTTCGATATTGTGTTCCACGGTCCTGATTCATTCAACTCGGTTAAATAAATCCAAAAACCGCACAATGAAACTAATCGTGTTCACAAGTCATTTGAAAGCAAACGTAATTCTACGAATGATGGGGCACATTATCGGCTGACACTGGTCGAAATTCATTGAGATTGTACTCCACTGAGCACAGGTAAGTATTATCTACAAGGTGTTCGTTAGGGAGGCCTCGCCAGTTCTCTGCCAATATATAGTCTGTTGGAGATGTTTTGCGATCGAACTGGTTGCACAATCATACTTCCAGTTCAACAGTCACTTCGCCATACACTCAATCAGACATATGAAAAAGTGTGCCGTAACACTGCCAATGACCATGCATTCGTCAATACAATCAGTTCTTTAAATTACTTTGCAACTGGTTAACAAAATCCTCCGGTTATTTCTAGAGGTAATAAGAACGTGTGCTTCATCCCAAAGAAGAATCAATTGATGTGTTATGTATGTGGATAACTGCAATATTTGGACTGAATTCGTTTGGGCGTGAAATACCGTCACCCGTGAATGACAAAGTTGACACGTTTGAGTGAAACAACGATAGGAGTGGCTCTTGCAATTCCTGAGAGTGACATACTTTTAAGCACGTTTTAACCAGTGTCTAGTTTGAATCAGAATGTCATGCGATGCCTTCAGTTGTTCACATAATTGGTCACATTTTACAATTCGTCGGAAATTGGGAAACAGAGAGGTGATTAGTTCATTATTATGAGCAATTGACTCAAGGATCCTAAAGTGTAGATATATTTCTGTCCCCGTTAACACATATGCTGATAGTGATCCAACCTAGAGTTTGGTCTGTAGAACATCTGTCAATGCGAGTAACTCGATTTGTACAAGTTCCAGGAGAAGTTCAAACTATTATTGTGTGAAGCGTTCGACAAGTCGTGGAAATCTGTCGCTTAATCTTGATTGAAGCTCTCTAAATTTCAGTAAACATTGTGTTCTCCTGGTAAATATGTATGTGCGCAAACAGTAGTCCGTGAGAACCACTCATTGCAATTCTATCCAATTTTCTTCAAACCGAAACCGAACACATTTTTCGTGACATCCATTTGCAAAAATCAACCATGTACGTAAGGTGTATTGCACGATGACATTTCGATCGAATCACATTGGTCAATTTTGCGAGATCAACACATTATATGGTGAGAGGAAGCAGCATGGTAGTTATTGATTGTAATTACGCTTAGATTACACTTAGATTACACTTAGATTTCCCATCGATGAGCTTTCGAAATTACTGAAAATTTGTCTGTCCGATAGTCCGATTATGTTCAATGACACTTCTTGTAGAGAAGTAGCTGGAGGTGAAATGGAGAGTCTTTTAGGACAAGTGTTAGCAGACGTATTTATGAGTCACTTAGTACACGCAACCCCGACAGATTTTCGGGGCAGGTTAGTTCATAAAGGATACTGGGACGATATTTTTGGCGAGTTCGACAGTTACTGGCAACTATCGGAGTTTCATCAACTGTTAACTTGCTTGCAAACTAATCCAAAGTTTTCCACTGAGTTGAAATAAAAAGGAGCATCTCAGTTCTAGACGGTTTGTTAGAAGAAACGTCCAGCTATGGATGAGGCAATATCTGCCTTTAAAAGGCTTTCCAGAAACTACACACAACCGTGGCTTTGTTAAGACTCTATCTCACAGAGTTCGACTTAGAGTCATAGAACACCAGTTATGAAATGAACTGAAGTGATTGCATCAGATTGCAATGATAAATGCGTATCGGAAAAGGTTTATTTAAATGTATTCCATCATTTATTCTACGCAGGTTGTAACTCGCAAACCTGTCTTTCTTACTCCGGTTTTCAAAGGTTACCATACTTCAACCTTAATTAAAGACATGTTTAGATGCAGTAATCAAACGCTCATTCAACACTGTCTGGCTAGTCTATATGAAAGGAACGACTTGTGTTCCAACTACACATAGAAAGGATCTCGTGCCATTTTTCATCCAGATATGATTGTGTTTATGGAAGAACTACGTGGAAACTCGGCACACGCACTAGTGGACACATACCGAAGTGGCTGCTGGGTTCGTTGGTCAGTCGTGTGGCTAGTATCACTGCAAAATATCTCCTGCTGACCGGAAACCCGTTGGATCCGAGAACTGCATTCAGAGCGGTCTTCAGATTTAAACTAGCATAAGCGTTCAACATTACGGAAGCCGTTTCAATACATCGACTGAATCCTAGCTTGACACTCAAGAACAGATAACGACTAATATTTAGCCTAACTGGTAAGGATATGACGGTCACTCTTTGTTTCCACATTACTTCCTAACGTGGCACTCTGGATTGATCTGTTATTCACAGAACTTAATAACCGATGCACTCCGTTATTCTTTCTTTGTCCAGTTTGCATTGTCATCTCAATCAGTACTGATCATGTACATTCTTTTAACCCCGTCTGGTTTATAAGAAAGCTCAAACAATTTTTCGCCCGAAATTGACTTTCGAACCACTTCTTGCTCCTTCTGACCTGGGTTATTCATTTGATTGTGACGACTTTGTTAGTTTGCATCAAGTCCACGTTCTCTATAGATGAATACGATTCAACTGTTTCATGGTGCCTTCGCTTTGGTGACCTAATTGACTGTCTCAGATATGAGTGGACCGATATTCCTTTGCAACTTGCCCCATTACATAACGTGTACGTTAATTCAACGAAAATAACCGAAGAAGTGTTGTCATGATTTCACAATGGACGTGTCGTCTTTTCAGGTAAATATTAATAATTAACAACGTAAAGCTTTCGAGAAGGAAAGTACCCGATAACTAGCTGAAACATGTTCAATTCTACTCTTTTTAAACAACAGACTCAAAACTTTCGGGAATAACTGGTACTTGAACGAAATTGGCCAGGTTCGTGGTTGTCTCAGTTTCTAAAACACAAATATCTGTCACACATGCTTAGACTATATCAACTTTAAACTGGCTTATCATAAACTAACGGCGTGTGTACAACTGCAGAGATAGACGAACGCATTCATTTCTTCGTCATTCTCTGCCCCTGCTGTCTTTGCTGCTGGGGAAAGTAACGATCCAATTTTCAAGTTACGACGAAGTGTAATTGTTTGCTGTTGCTGTAGCCGATATCGACCGATAAGATGTTATCAGCAACCTCTGATATGTATCTAGTCACGAAGCGAGACAGTTCGCATGGTATCGGAGATTAGGAAAAAACAGAGCTGAATAGGACTAGTCATGCATGTGTGGGTGTGCTGAAGGAGTGTCCGAACCTAATCTGGGAAACTAATCGATCCAAACTTCATTTTGTTCGTTTAACAAATAAGTCGGTACATTGGAAAATGAAAATCGAAGGAAATCGCCATTCGAAATGCAGCTGAAATCACGAGGAACGGTTAACTATCTACCAGAATGTGGGGTGGATGAAACTTAACGCACCAGAGCGAAAGGAGTAAACCTTTTTTATGCTGTTTTTACATCAAAAGTATTCCTATATCATGACTGATGAACATAATATGTGACAAAAATAGAAGCCAGCTGTGTGTATCAACAGAAAACTCTCATCTTCCCTCCATATACAATTTGGCTGTTATGCTTTAAACTATTCGTCAAAGAGACGTTCCGCAGTTTGAAAATAAAGCTACAGTGACAACCACGACATGTAGAAGTATCTTTATGGTTATTTTGTGACCACTTTTGTAAATTTACCATTAGTGTGTACAGGATGGATTCAGTTCTATGATCTGCAAACCTTTCTACGTTTCTCGTATTTTGGTGAAAAGCTCATCCTTATTCTCTCGCTCCTCCTACTCATCATCATCGTAATCCTCAACACCACCACCACCAACGACAACAAAAACTTGATTCGAAATCATAGCCATGGGGTCACGACTTGCAATCGATTTATCGGTCATTGTGTTCAACATCCAGGTGACCTGGAAGCCTGACTACTAGTCACAAGTGTATATGACTGAGCGTTTGCATTCAATAATTTGGTTTTGTCTAATATGATTTCAGTGGTGCAGTGGTTTGCACGATTGCTTCATGGAAGCATAGTCGATGTTCTAGTTCCGGCATGGCAGGCAGATGCGTTACTGACGTACTCTAGTTACAGTGAAAACCCGTATGGTGTTTTTTCTCAGAAGGTAGTCGCTAAGAAATCTATGAAAATGCGAAATTTACGATTAGTTGTGAATGCTGTTTCATTTAGATCAACTAAAATACTCTGTTGCTTATCCGTATTGACGTTTGGGGGGGGCCTACAGCTGTTTTTTTCATTTTGCGTGAAATCATATATCTTCTGTCGTATTGCTTACTCTTTTGGCTTCAATATCCCAAAAGTGATCATAGCAACTGTTTGTTATTCTTGCCCATTTACAGACCTTACCGCAAATCGTGTGACTGTTTAATAAGAAATTGATTGAACTAAAACTCAATCGCTTGGGGATCCGCTATGGTGCACTGAGGGCTAAATTTTATTGAACAACAGCTGGTGCACCTTATCTCAAAATTGTTTGCGTCTGTATTGAGTGCATAGCAGATTAAGAACATTTTCTCCTTTCACGAAAGTAACATAACGTACACAAATTGATCAGCAACAGCGAATACTGGGATTAGAGCCCCATCGTTTGGCCATTAGGCACTTCGGCACAATGAAAAGTTAATATTGTACTGTTAAATATGTCAAAATCAATGTAAGATTTAAATCCTGTTTATGGCACCATGTGACCAGGTGCACGATTGAACACAACTCAGACGTACTCAGTTGTTCACTTCCTTCCCAAATGGATCAGCTCAGCGTACCAATAATCACTCTAGACACTGCCGAGTTCTCTCCGTTAATGAAGCATGACTAATTCTACAGTGACTTTTCCAGCTTTCCGATGGTCCTGCCTATTGGTCAGGAAAGCAGTTTCGTCATTTTCCCGACTAAAGAGGGCTCCCCAGGTTTTATTATTCTCTCAACACATGGCGTTGTTGAACAAGCTTCATCTGCCTACACCGTGTAATTTTGTACCTCTGGCAGCGTACACGTTGAATCGTTTTTTAATAAAATAACCATTTTAGTCCGTTCTTGAGATTTATATGATTCGTTCTCGGTCAATCGAAACCTACCTTGATAACCCACTGGCCTCAGTTGGGTGGTTACTTCTGTTTGGTATATTAAAAAAATTTCCAGGTAAGCGTGATACGCATAGAATTCCCCAACTGTGCAATTCTGATTGCAGTTCCAGTGTTGAACATTTGTATTATGCCCCACATGTACAGGCGATCAAAATTATTCCTTCCACAGCTGTCCAATAGCTGTGGTTTTTCTTTTTTTCTTCGTGCGCTTTTCCAGTACTGTTATTTTGGACGGCCAACTACGGTTATCTAAAGATCTGACGATCGTCAAAACCTGATCAGGGGAGCACAAATAACTTACTTCGTTTGCCAGTCACCCAGTAGCTTCCGCTACCCACGAAGCAACAGAATTACTGTTTGGGCGTCTAGTTGTCAAACAGCATGGCATTTGTTAGGCCATGTGGTTAACGTTAGTATAATTGTCCTATTAAATTTCAACAATAGAGCACGATACGTTCACACTGCGAACAGGCTGCGAAATTAAAGATTGCTTTTTTCTCTCACTTGACATGAAGTTATCTGACGCCATTTTAAATTAGTAATCTTATATTCTAACTCATTTGCGAGTTAGTTTTTCTGTTTATCTCAGAGTCAGTAGGACCCGTCGGTCAGTGCCCACTCTAGAATCATTAACTGGAACCGTGCAGAAACCTAGCCTACCTCAAGCTCCTAGACTATATACTAACGTTATAAAGAATGGTAAGATAGGTAGTGTGTTTAGTGGTCAAGATGTGTCGGAAGCTCATGACCGGTTTTGCGGTTTTTGCCACTCAACAAGTATGCGTACCAGATGAACCTCGACCATACATCCTACTAAAGGAACGGCAAATGCATACGGTATCAAAAAATGGTGTAGCGAACAAGCTCGTTTCCGGTTATTCATCATCAGACCAATTGCATAACGCTTATATAAAACAGAGTTGTCAGGACGAAACAAACGAAAACAAGTAGCAAATTCAAGTGAGCTCAGACACGTCACAGGTAAACACGCAGACAGCGTTTTGATACTATCACGTAACAATTATGATGCAACTAGAACCATGGCGCTTTAATCGGTCGTGGTGTGGATGGTTGGTCATGGTAACTTCAACGCCTGAACAAAGCGCTTTTGTGCCCACAAGGGTGGATTATTTAGTCGAATTCCCATTGCTTCAGCTGTGTTCAAACTTCGGCATCTGACAGCTTTTGAGTGATTGGCATTGACTCGGTAAATCGGACGGAAACAGGAGTCCGGATTGTCAGTGTGATGTGTACGAACGAGGTGTACAACAATTGCGCTGGTAATTGTCTTGGTGATTCCGCTACTGATTCACGCTGGATGATGCTCACAGAAACGTTCAGATAAACTCCTGGTCGTGCGACCCGCATAGCGAGTTCCACAAGAGCAAGTAAGTGAGTATACACAAAGCAAGCCGCAGAAAATGGAACTTTATCCTTTAACCGTAAATACAAGGCTGGAGTAGAGATGGAACAGATACGTAATCTGGCATCATCAACTGTTTTACCGATAACAGTGTTAAGTATTCTAGTGATTGTTTTAGCAAGCGTATCCCATTTGAATTATAATGGGATAAATACTGTCTCCTTTCCGCTCGGGTCTTCTTATCCTGTTTCTCACGATGCTGCATAGTCTCGTCTACAAACGCTTTGGATAGCCATTTTAGCTTATGGTATCCTAAAGGTGAGACGAAAAGCCGATGCTTTCGTTTCTCACTCAGTGGTGAGCAAGTGTGCAATAAGTATAGTCGAACTTGGTGTGATTAACTTTGCCATATAGTAGGAGCAATTCCTGACGATGGTTGCGACTATATAATCTTTAAACTGGTTGATCCAATCCAGTGTGAATTGTTCACACTGTTCTATTTCAATCTGGTATTGAATGGCCATTGCGAGATGAGTACATACGTTCATGTACCATGGTCACACTAGTCGTACCTAAACATTTATTCGGCTTTTACATCACCAAGGTATTAACTGCCACAGGGTGTATTGAGTTTCACTTGTGGTAAAAAAACGTCGCTTTAAAGTAATGGGTACGTCCTGGTGACCAAAAATGTAAGTGAGCTCACAGTATGTCAGGAAGAAAAGACTACACAAGTGTTAAGATATTACAATGTCACAACCATGACGTACATGACCAAGAAGCTAGGTATCGATGTGATGTCGTACTACAATGACCAACCCTTTGAACTGGTATACGTTGCGTTCATTATCTTCCGATTTATGCAAAATCGCTGGAGTTAGTGTCCGTGACAGTTTTCGATCAACTTAAAGGATTTGTATAGAAACTGTTTTGTGTCAAAATACCACAGAAACTTCAACAAGTATCACCTAACCCTGTATTCATCTTTTCTGGTCTATGCTGATTCACTGTATGACTAAGAAAGTAACTACATTATGAACGGATCGCATGTTTGGAGTTAGTTCGGGAAAAGATAGTAAACTGGGTTTCCGATGTACGTTAACCTATGTATTACCACTGTTCCGATTAACCAGCTCTACTGAATAAGTTTGACATATTAGAGGGGCTAACAACGTCTGATGTACGCCTCTCATCTAAACTGTAGACTGTGATAACGAAAATTGTGCAGATTGGACCATTAACTAGCAGGACCATACATACGTTACATCATAAACATTGATGCAGCAAAAAGAAATGATCCAACCTGTATTTGAAGGTCACCCACAGATGATGACCCACACGGTCCACCTACTCGTGTTATTCGGGAAGGTTGGCTTGTTGCCGTTTTACTGACTCGTATACCGCAACAGTAAAAATATAGGGAGTTAGCGCTAGTCAACAGAACTGACATTTTCTTTTGATGGATTTTAAACCCGTTAGATGAAAGAGAAGCTAACAACTAGATCACGCAGTTACACACGTTGGTCCCTATAGAAGTTTGACCATATTTATTTGTTACATTCGCCACTCTGTCAATATTAGGTGAGATCAGGTCTGATGGGGTGTACGGATGTGGAAGTTGGAACAAACCGGACAGTCGTTGTCAGAGTTTTTAAAGTTTGACAAAACACCTCACAAATACTGACAAAATGATTTGAAACAACTGGTAATATTGTGTGAGTTTTTGGAAGTGGGTGCTGAATAAAAGCAACTTTCAGAGAGCACAAGATGCCCCTGAGGACTATAATACATGTATTTTTGCTTCGGTATCGATGGTGCACAAGTTATGCTAGTTGCTATTTTTTCACATAGCACTGACCTTCGAGTAATAGATACACAAGACTCACGAACCTATGGAGAATTCTACGTTCACAAGAAACTCAAAACTGGGCATTGTGTGACTGTCTGAAGATGTAAAATAACGCTTGGTTTCTGGTTGTTCGGAAGGATAAATCAATGAATATCTTGTTGCATTCCAATAGATGGCTCGTGGACTAGAAAGTAAGAGACGAATCAGCCGCTATCTAGTTAGCACAGACTTTCTTCAACGAGATGATATAGTGCACGCCTATGTAGGGTGGGATAGGTAGCTTGATAATATTGAGTGGATGTATAGGTATATTGAAACAGCGTGAAGTTTCTTTTCTTGTCTCCGAATAACGGGTCGAGTACCAGGCCTTTACACGGTAGTAGCCTCAAACTTTACTGTACGATGGCCGTCAAACTAGTTCAGAGTGTTCACCAGCCAACACCATTTTGAACGCACATCAAAAAGGGATACAAAGTCCAACAGACATCGGTATCGAAACACTCGCCTTCCAGTCGGTCTAAAACAGCAAACGACAAGCTGAATGAGTGAACTAGTCACTGCAGATGGTGTCAATACACGTCGTTAAACTACCGTCCATTGTTACCAGAGAGGGTGACAGGTATTTGCATCTGAACTTTTTGATTTTTATATGAGGAATAGTTTTGTTTCCGTCATATAGTCTTTTTCAATGTTGTGGATGTCTTTCGATGCTCATTATCAAAACTGAAAATCTGGGACGGGTTTCGTTCACTTGTGAAACTATCATATAAGGATTAGATAAACGAGGTTTATAAGTTAACTTTCGTGTTACAATCTGAAGACGTTAACCACTAAACCACGAGCCGTAAGTGCATCATTTGTGCCAAAGCGTCTACGATCATTGCAGGCGTTACTAATACAGAGTGTGAAAGAGGTGAACTAGACCCAATCAATCAACAGAAAATAATTAATTCATGTCAGTTATGATTGCCATTATTTTTTCTTACGAGACTTGTTAGGACAGAGTAGAAAGTTTTCCATTTTACACTAAAATAGATTTGGTTGTTTCAAGGAAATTGCCATAATTTCGCGCTTCTTTATATTTCTTATGCTTCAACATGACTTTTGGGTGGGGCCTATTCTGGTGATATTGCTACCATCCGGGTTCCCACGTTTGAACTGGTAGCAAGCAGACATGTGACATTAACGAATCTTGCTTCTTACTGTCTGCCTTCAGAAACCACTTGGTTGTGCCAGTCTGCTAAAGTGAACTTTTTAAGACTGTGGAAGAGCAGTGATACACTTTGAATGCGTGTCAAACCGTTTGCAACAACATGCTGCAGATCATTTCGGAACTACTGGAACAATCTGCGGAAAGCACAGGGCAGAATAGTGCTGGTATTCTAAAAGCTAGCCTCAGAAAATCAGGAAATTTTATAACAAATAAAAGACCGGTTCTGAAGTGAGTTCTCTACAACGCAGAAAATAAAATCTTGACCATCTTCTCAACAACAGATTCATTCCTACCTCAACAGCAAAAAGAGTTTATGCAAAGAATGTGTAGTAGTCATCGGGAGTAAAAAAAAGTAAGGGTTAATAGTGATCCAGGAAAATTATTCATTGTCTTCTGATGAAACTGTTGATGAATCTTCAACCAAAACAAGCGTAGACAACAAAAGCAATGATTGTGACATCACACCTGATTATTCAGACAATTAATGGCTCGGCAAAATGTGCTCTGCAAATATCTAGTGACCTTGACAAGTTTTCATTATAGACATCTTCATTGTCTTCCGGTTTTGGAAGTTTACTTCCAACCAAATTTATTAAACCATTGTATAGTCAAGTTTCTACATAGTCTGCTCAAGCGACTTATGTCGCGTTGACTATGGTATCAGCACAGATCTGTAAAACAGATTATTTGCATAATAAATGATTGTGCCCAAATGATGTGTACTTGATCACATTAGTATAGCTTTTGATGTAAAGTATTAACATTTTGAACTCGTGTAAAATACGTGCCCATTATTTGTAAGCTTGTCGAAGACATGGTCACAAGTTTTAGAGCATACGAGTGTCTTGGACGTGAAAACATCGTAAATGCATAATGGGGCACACGATCCTTGTTTACCTACATACCACTGTATAACCGGCTAATAGTTAGGATAACAAAGAGAAGGATCGCTGACATCAACCTATCTACTGTCCTTTAATTATGTAGGGGCTTACACCTGTACATCACATCTGACGACCTAAACATTTTCCGAGGATAATCAGACGTTTTTTCTAATGTCATTAACGGATACAATAGTTTTGACCAATCAGTGTTTGAGCAGGGCTGCTAATTTCCGTTTCCAATCAAAAACCTGAGACAGGTGAATGCTAGTAACATTTTTGGTCGGTTACTAATCCGCTAAATCCCCACAGACATAGATCAACTATCTTGACTGATCCGATCATCAGCAGACATTAATCACATGCCTCTGTTGTTGGTTTGTTCGCAAAAACCCAACATTCCGAACCAATGTTCCATTGGAGCGATCCGTTACCTTTTTCACTCCTCTTCTATTTAAGGTGTATGTGCGTGTGTGTTCGTTTGTGCATATGTGTATGTGGGCACTATTATATCAACTGTCTAACATCTCTCAAGAACTGTTCAGCGTGTCGAAGTGTTGTGAGAGTTGTGAATCAGGCGTGCTGTATTCGTCCAAGATTTGCCTCTACAACTGGTATTCGATATGTGCAAACGGCAGTTGGCGCAGGGACTTTCAAAACCGACAGGTGACCACCCGCTATCGCCCCTCTCTCGATCTACGAACTTTACAAGTCATCGTGTTTGTGCCCGAATGTGTGTATGTGTGTATGCGTGTGTGTGTGAATATTCACGTGCTCCAAAATGGCCACATCGTGCTTATCTGGCCGCGTGCGATCTGACGCCATGAGTTCACTTATCAGATTACGCCCATCTCCACATGCCATCTGCTTGGCAGTGATGGGCTGTGGTTACGCCGCCGTAGTTGTTCTTGTTCTTGCTGCTAACCGGCATTGCAACTGCCGCCGCACTACAGCAGCAACAGCAGTGGCAGCAGTAACAGCAACAAAATAGTTGTAAAGTCGTGACTACCCTCTACCCCCCAGTGCACTGCTCTGTACCCCCATCTTATCGCTCCCGACTGATCTTATGAATGTGCGTGCATGCGCTTGCGTGTGCAATTATATGCAACTTTATCAAAACTAGCCCAATTCATTCACCAATTCCGTAGCTGTTTGCATGTATGTGAGCTAACAATGTTTCTGATCGGATGGTTGTACGTTCGAATCTTTCGACTAGAAAAGATAAGATAAGAAGACATTTCTTTTCTGCTATTTTGAAACCTGTTTCATTACTCCACCAATCAGAGTTTATTCAATATTGTTCGTGCTATACTAAAAGCAGTAAGATGCCAATCCGTAGTGACCCTTGTATTTGCTTCATCAGTACCATCTGACATCAGTATCATGTGTAAATGTCGGTAGCTTTATCTGAGACAGACGTCAGTAGATGTTTGAAAGAAAGCTACTTAGGTAACTCGACAGGTCCAACTATGTATAGAGGTTTGTGTAATTCTAACTTACTGACCCCATCCTACAAACGGTTGGAATGAAATGATGCGAAATTGACATGGCCTCAAATAACCCGTTGTCAGTGTGACCTAAATTCAGAATTGCCATCGGTTTCTCGCAGTGTGATTAATGCGAAAGTGATATAATAGAAAGCATAAAACATTTTTCGTTAAAGAACGTAACGATCACCACATAAGATGAATGCTTAAGTACCATTTCGTTCACTGTTTAGTTACATATGCGAAGTGATATACAAACATTTAGAAGTGGGGGGGACTATTCAATGTATCACACATTATTTATGAATTCACCAGTTCCTGTGGATTGCAGTATGTTGGTCGCACAATGAGGGCACTGTACACTCGGATCTCGAAACACTTCACCAAGTGAGTTCTGAGCGCCCAAAATGGAACTGCGAAGGGTACAATTAAAAAACATCTAAAGAAATCTGACCATCACACAAACCACCTTAAAATTTTTCGAGTTATCTGTCAGAAAACGAAAAAAACACGCTTTAGATTTTTTACAAACGTTTGCTGTACACAGTAAGAAACCATTGTAATACGTTCAGAAATAGATGGTATTAAACCTATCGCTATTCTGGTAATATATTACCTAGATTGAATTTTCTCCCCATCTCTATTTCTTCAAC
Organism: Paragonimus heterotremus; assembly: GCA_013368495.1. Classification (NCBI taxonomy): domain Eukaryota; kingdom Metazoa; phylum Platyhelminthes; class Trematoda; order Plagiorchiida; family Troglotrematidae; genus Paragonimus; species Paragonimus heterotremus. The sequence goes on from LUCH01000451.1 coordinate 156,349, forward strand.
CTTATTCTATGTTTCCATCTCACATCTACATCCATATCTAGTATGATTCTCATTTTAAATCATATGACCGAATGACGACTGATCACTGTAAAAATTTTGTACATAGGCTTCCACTCATTCAAATGTTTGTACATCCTTTTGCGTAAGTAACTGAAAAGAGCGAGCGAAATGACATCTGATCATTCATCTTACACAATCACCGTTGCGTTCTTCAATTTTATTCGGGAACAACATAGTTTCAGTTTTAATCAGGGTGAGTTGGATACAGTCACTAGAGAAGACTGCATAGGTGCAAGTAAGTTCGGGGAATCTCAATATCGCCGGGATTGAGCTTGAACATCGTCAAAGTGAAAATAACGTTTCTTTGCTTAGTCTTTGCACAATTGACTGTATTATATATTATACGATGTAATACAAAACAGACGGTAAAGCAGACCCATATAACCGTTTTCTACGTCTGTCATCCTTGGTAAGATTGACTGTAATAGTTAGTGTCCTTTCACATTCTTTGTCCCAAGGAAGACGAAATTAGTTATTAAATGGTCAAACCGGTTTCGCGATGCTAGCTCCGAGGTTCACACAACCAAGGTTTTCCCCATCCTTATATTAACACGGATCAGAAGTCTCAGTGGGAAAACGGTGAATCTGAAAACAAACTTCGTTTACTTTATTTACTCACCGTACACAAACGGACTTCAACGTAGAGAATAAGGGCGCTAGGGCAATGGACGTGAGAGAACCTTCAGCACAACCGCGCGGCAGCCGCCAGAGAGGACGAATGTCAACGGAACTTCCAGTTGACCTTCAGGATTCAGACAAGTGTCAGCCTAGTTGGGCGGCGTTCCCAACGGTAGTAGCTAAAACACTGTTATCCTAGTGAATGCAACCTACAATGGTGGAGATGGCGCAAATTCTTTATACAGCTATAAGCAAAACTGCGATACTTACGCCAACACACTAACCTTGACGTTAGTGGTTTGTAGTAACTTTACATTCATGAGGTAATGTGACCTGACGCGGTGGTACTGGCAAGGCAACTCTCAAGTCGCAGGGAGCTTAAGATTTTAGGGACGTCGAAGGTGATCTGACTACACCGGACATAGGTTCCCCCTGACTACGGTTTAAACAACCATCTGACACATATTTTTGGTGTGATTACTTTTAATTAACACGTACAAATAATAGTTGGTCACATTAATATCTTAATGAGTGCAACGTAGTTGCCTCATACGTATGCTCATCTATTCGTGTACGAACGGCCTTTCCTAATCTCTTTATCCGACTATGATCTAGGCGATTCTAAAATGCCAGAGCTCACCAGTATTATAAACTTACCATAAAGTAGTATTTTCTCGAACGTCAAAATTTGTCACCAGTTTCCACATGTCTTTTCCCGGTTTTCGTTTAGGGTCACTGTAGCCTGACGATGAAAAATACTAACCTAAAACAGGGATTCCGTTGGGATTTTGAAGTTGAACCCAAAAGTGAAACACCAGTGTTTGCTGAATGCGTGCAGGAAGGACTGCCCTTCGTGTTCTACACTGAAGCATTGAGCCGCTTAGATCCGTCGGAGTATAAGGACAACCGAAGCTAGACCCCGTGCCTCGTGACTTGAGGGATCGAACGTCAGTCATGTGAAACGACTAGTAGAAGGAGATCGTCGAGTGAGTTTGCGTAATGGGGAAGACACTGTTGGCATTGGCTTGGTTACGGTGGACCAAATGAACTCCGAACATCTGACAATGATAAAGACATACATTATGAATTCCCAGAATGTTGAGGTCAGGAATGGAACCAAATGAATAATGTTGTTTCGAAGAATGACTGGAGCTAAGGTGAGTCGACTGAATCTACCACCATGATCCCAGAGCAGTTAGAATTTCCAGACAGCGATGAAAGTACGCCTCACAGATCGACTACGTGTAACGAAAAGTAACATACCGGCGATATACTGCACTGGGTACGCCATTTAGTGAGAGGAAACCTTGAGGAAAGTTGAACTGATTCTTCATACTAATGCTCCAGCTGAAACGGCCTGACTGTAAAAGTTCGCCATTAATGAAGGTTGTTTCCAGAAAATTGTAAACCCGGATTTTCTCCAAGTCCGGACTTCTTTGACTTTCCTCTGATTCGAAATTTCAATTACCATATGAAGATGGGCTGAAGCCAAGTACAGAAAGCTATGTTAATCAACCAAAAAAACATTCCGGCTCAAGATGACTAAATACACTAAAACAAAAAGGTGTTCTTTTTTAAGCCGACTTGTTCAACAGCTCAATATTGGTGAAACATCCCTCTTATCTGCACAAAACATGGAATAAACAACTAAATCAATTATCTTATATCTGAATAGTCATTAAATGTGTCTTTTCGATTCCGATAAAGAGGTTGAATGACTAAACTTCAATGGACAAAGAAGAGGGAAAAAGTGTCAGTAAGGGAGGATGAAATCATAAGTGATCCACTAAATGTTTAAAAATCCGCCTACCGTAATCTACTGAATACATTTTAAAAACTAAGTTCCATTCATTCAGTTTGTCAGGACGGCAAGAATACAAACTAAGATGAGGATATTTCTTCCATTTTCATCAGTTGATTACAAAACTAATCGATTAGATAGGCTTAGGATGTGACAACAAAAGCATCAGATAAGCAAGCATTATGGGTACACTTTGGGAATGGATAGACAATGTGACTGTGTTAAGACAAGTCACGTAACACTGGGGTGACTGTTGTAGTGATCAACACGACTGCCCCATGTGAACTTAGCCGGAGTTCAACTCCGGATCACCGTAAGGATATTCAACAACATCATGTGTGATCCTAATTCTCAAAACAGGATGGCTAGACGACTGCGATAACTGCGACCAAATGTTAATCAGCTACACTACTGCCTACCAAGAGCTGGATGTTACCTAGACATACATAACGGTGTTCTAAAAATTGATATTGATTGACACTCTCTTGATTTTCACATGGTTTCGTCATATTCAAGATCGCGATTAAGCTTACACCGTTTGTTAAAAGTGAGCGATGAATGGGAAGAACTGTGCGAGAAAAATGCTGACCTACTGATTCACTCCTGTACATGCTGTCGGAATATTTTGATGTCAGTGGCTGTCCTCAGATACAAAAGAATGTTAGAGTGCAACAAGCTGAAAAGTACAAAGTACCGAATGCATTTAACCTTGTTGATCACCTATATCTCTTCTAAGAGTCACTAGTGTGTATGAGTGTCTTACTTGCAACCAGTTGTGCTGTATACTCCACTGCTTAGTTTGCGCTATTCTGTCCATCAGACCGCAAAAGCACAGAGTTCTAAATGCACTCTGAAGAGCAACGTTGAACGAAAATCCTGAAACACACGTTGTGAATAATCTGACCTGTAAAAAATGCTTACAGTTCATTTTAACAAACAGCAATATATGTTTATTCAGGTTACGCAGTTTATTTTTGTAAGTCCATGGACTACAGTCTGATGCATATTTTGCTGGTTCCAACATCAGTAGCACTGCAGCAGTGACTGTCTGAATGCGGCAACGAACGGAAGAGATTCGGCTAGCAAACAGATTAAATTGAACGCATGAGCTGTTCTAATTCTGATTGTCATAATATGCTGTGAATCAACAATCATGTAAATGTTTATTCAGTTACAGATTGATTATAAAGGTTTCAACTTATATTGTTATATAAAGTGCCACATTCCACGGTAATTGTCAGGGGCTAAATGGGTACTGCTGACAAAAGTTTAGTCACGGAGGGGAAAATATATGTCATACTATACAAATTGCATGTATACCAGATGCACGTTATATTTACATCGATCCAAAATCCATCCGGAAACTTAAGACACTTAACAATGCCGAGAAAAATAATACCCAAAAGCACACTTACAATCACAAGATAATGACGAGTTTGTTGACTGATATAATCAGCCGAGTTACCCTAGAATTCTCCAAGTCGTGTGTTCAGTTTAACGTGTAAGGTGTATCTATAGATCAGGCTGAAGATTAAGTTGGTTCTTGGCTCAATCCTGATAATTAAGAGACCGGCAAACTCCATCACGCAGAAGTGGGAGGAAGAACATAGTAGCAAAATGTTTCTTGTCCTCTGCCAAAGATTTGCGCATGTTCTGGCACAGCCTAAACTCCGGGGTCTGACAATAGAATAAACTTTGTCCTTTGATTACTGATGAGTAGTCGGGGATCTGGTTAATTTCAAATTGAACATCACCCACAATTGATCGCAGCTGTCGCATCCCCATTGACATTCCAGTCGGCCCCTTTCGAACAGAAGAAACACTAGACTCGAGTTTTGCTCTCATTAGAGCTCGTCAGTAGTGCATATCCTTGCCACTGAAGGGAATAGAACTCCGGCCACGCTGTTCATAAGGAATCCGTGTTTACCACTGCGCCACTGACCTCAAGTTAGGCACGACCGAATTATCATATGCGAACGCTCAACCACTTTCGCTTATGAGTAATGATCAAGTTTCGCGATCGCCTCTATAGGAGATGTTGACTGTCTGTTAACTCCAATCGATAACCCCGCCATTATGACTTCCCAAACAGGTCGAAATCTCCGATCTCATTAAACCTGCTAGGCGATATTTTAGATACTGTTTTAAAACTGTTTTCAGGAAGGATCGGACAAGTTTTCTGAAATCCACTGGTGTACATTCAGATTCGTAAAACGACCGGGTTAAACGGATTCTTAACTGAACTTTCGTGTCGAAGATCACCAGTCTCCACTATGTATTCACTCATTTTGTGTTAAGGGCTCTTCCACCGTTCCTGACAAATAAAGTCCATTTTATCAGTGATGTTTCCTAGGTATTCTTCAAAAACGCATTTATTGCACGGAAGTCATTTGATTTCTTGGCGTTGTTTCATTTGAAAGATTCAGTTTCTTTTTTAGCGAGGGACTAATTTCACCAACGCCAACACTATTTCGTCACTCTCCGGCAAGTCAAAATGAAGTTCCCCAAGACCACCGTCTATACTCCTGAAACAGTGGTCGATGTTGCCTCAAATGAAACCCACAAAATTTATCCTTCGCCCAAAACTGGTACCGGATTCAGCCGCTGGATATCATTACTATCGTCGAAACGGTCTTTCGGAACACCAGCAGTTCTAAACTAAACAGCCATATGCAGTATTAATCAACATCAACCTACCCATGATATGCCATGGTGACTTGGCCAAAACCGATGCCGCTCAAACCGTAATACAAACATTCCAGTGAATACTCAGAATAATTGACACGAGGGACTAACGATGGTTGTGCACCTGTGTTGAGTTCCGATTGAGCCACACATTTCACTCAGACAGCGCGTTGTATTCATGATAACTAACTACGACACTATACAGTATATTTTGTATCTACTGCTTTGGATTATGTTGATACCAGTTGCACTAAACCAGGTTATTGTTCTCTTTCTATCGTTTGTCTGGTAGGTTCAGTCCTGTTCAATCGTAAATATGTAAGCTCTAGGTTCGATCTCCAGGGCTGCTTCTGTCGTGTTCTTAAGTGTAATTACCACATGTACGTACGTGCTATTAACGTTACCTCATTATTTATCAATGTAGCTCTTTCTGTGAATATAGATTTTTGAATGCATTCTACTTCTGATATTTGTTCTGGTTCTCTGCATCGTGCTTGAATATCTTAAATATCTCATTCATTATTGCACAAGGAGTGTTCAGTTTGGTTTCAAGAGATTTGTCACAAAGATGTTAACAGCGGTAACCAGAAGAGCTTGGAGCATTACGCTAACGCTTATTTTATGCATGGTGATAGACCAAGTTTCATATTCTAGGCATAATGCCAGACTCTTTGCGAGTTACGTGAATGATATTTTGATTTCACTACAGACGTTCAATTTAGTATACCGTATGATTTTCCTCTTTCTTTGTTTCTGTTTTCAGTAAAACAATCTAGCAGAAGTTCGGCCTGGCAAGCCATTTCGTTTGTCAGACATCAAAATAAAACATACGACGCTTTGCCTATCGTGTAACATCAAGAGGTGGTTAGCGCGTACCAGTAATTTACATTTGCTTGTATTCACAACTTTTGCGTGTCTTCTGGTACCATCAAGTTTGTGCATAAGGTCAAACAGATTTACACGACTAACAATTAACAAGAAGAAGTTAAACTATTGAAGGAACATGTTTGATTAATGGGCAAGTATAAGAATTTGTATTCTTTCAGGCTAGAATACGGATTGCCAAAAGTTTATCCCAGCCACTTAACAAACAACAGGTATTTTTCAGCTTGTTTTTTAAAGGTGGTCATAGAACAGCTGTTGTTAGTTAAAAGCTGTGATCTGTTTTTTGACGCACGTATCCCGAAATTAGCCGATGCCTATTGTCTCCCATCCTAAAAATTGTTCACCATAGTCCTAGTTGTATCGGGCATTGTAGCCATACCGTACTAAGGTTACTAGATCATTTGCTATTGAGACGATAGACACATCGATGAAATACAATGTGTGATTATTCAAAGCTACAATGAAATAGACGTTTGTGATGCCGCTTCTTAAAATAAACGTGACGTGTTTATTATCAAAGCAGTCCTGGAAACACAGTGTGGTGGGGATGAACGTTCAAACCATGTTACTCGTGAGTCGGGCGGATGCACTTAATAAGAGGTCAGAGTAATTTGAGAAAACAGGAAATGTTGGGTAGCAGTCGGGAAAGAAGTGACATTTTCCACGCATGAGGTGGTCACTTACGTCCTACTCCCTCCACGATTAACATTATGTGTAAGTGACTGCCTATGTTTGTTGTATTGTTAGAGCATATGACACCGACGTCGATCACTCAGCAAGCCGTCCTTGCACCACTCACGTTCTTGGTTTATAACAATGGTGCATGGCTGAATTCATAGGTTTATTCAGTGTGCTGTTGTGTAATGCGAACCAGAGATGACCAGTCCATACGAAAGCGGTATTCACAGACACGTATTGTTTGACTCTCAGTGTCCAGCCTTACTTCTACACAGTAGTCACTGCTCTGTTGCCGCGCCAGTGATGCATGCAATTGTCTGATCTTTGTACACAATTGATAAAAATAAACCACAAGTTAACATATCACAATATCTATTTCCTTCTCAAATTGGTTGAGTTGTATTTGGGCGTCCGATCATAAACAGTCTTACGCATACCATATTTAACTCATCATCCTATTCTATTCAGTCTATCGATCCTATGTCTATTGAAACCCACTTACGCAATAACCAGGGGCTTTAGCTCGGTCATATGAATAAGCCATGCATATACGAGGCATGCTTATAATTGTGTGTGTACACAGTCAGAAGTGTGTAGGCGTTCCAACCAGTATTTACCCAACAAACTGATTGAAACGCTAAAGGTCACTTAAAAAACAAACAGACGATTATGATATAGCGCAACTCAACGGACGATATGTAGGATCATGACTCCCCAGGCTCGTTTATATTAACCGCTTGTTAGGATTATTGTAACGCTAAGAGTTTTGAAGCCTATCATTCCTGGCTGCTTGCATGGTATGCATATTACAAACTTGGCAACCCAGTCAAGACGGTTACAATCGGCTTTCATTGGTCCGGGACTGTGTCGGTTTACCTGGCTAACTATTATTCAAGCCATCACGGTCACCTGCCTAAAACACGCTGTTGTAATCTTACACATTCCATAACTTACAAAATACGGAAGCTAACACTAGACGACCTCCGCCCATACCGTCGATGTTCACAGAACCTATGCACAGTCAATACAATCGACTGATTCATGTACGCCATGAAACACATGGATAATGTTACTCCAACCGGAAAGCATTGTGAGGCAAGAAGAACATGTCTCTCTTGTTGCTTTTTTACGTAAATTATGACGTTTGTTTGCCGGATTTTTCGAGTTTATGCTTACCAATATATTTATTTATTTGCAAGATTGTGACGTTTCCTCATTTGCAACTTGTTCACCTCGGTTATATCCACGGTATGTGTGACAAAGAAGTATGAATCAAGTTTAGAGATATTCAATTCACGTAACAGAGGCCGACAATGTAAACCACAACTTCAGTTTCCCCGAGGGCCAATACTAATGAGGCGAGCAACAGGTCTCCAAACACCCCATAGTATAGTGATCTATGGACATCGCATCGACTTCTAGTTCAAATACCATCTTTTTAATGGCAGTTGCCTATCATTAGTCTATTGTCAAAAGTGACCCAAATTCTCCCTTAATAGGATACAAAAACCGATAAGGTAAGAAGGATATATGGCAACTGTCCCACAGGAAATGCCACTAGTTTCCTACGCATTCATCATAGACGATAAGAACGTCAGTTGGTCACCCAAAATAATATGAAAAGTAATCAGCTTGATCTAAACTACAAAAAAAAGTATGTTGTCATGCCAACTTCGGCAGTTTAATCCAAAGTCTACAAGATGACAGGCAGGTAGTAGTGATAGTACACCAACAGTTCAGAATGAAATCGTTTCCGCCGCCCTATGTACACCACTACATCACTGAAAATAAAAATTGAACACCAAAGAAAAATCCCGCTTTCTCCTCTCTCTGTTTGTAACGAACCGACTGACGCCAGCTAGTCAAACAGACCACTGTCGACTACCAAACCTCATCAGCTCGTCTGCCAGCCAGCCAGACAAACAGACAAATGAGGACACACCGGATGGTTAGAGGTTTACAATGAACGACTATCAAAGGCGCCAGATTTAATCAAATTTGAAGTTGATTTCACTCTGACTAAACTGTAAAATGTTTTGAAGGAGTGCTGTAGAAATCTTTGGAAAGTTGAAATCTGGCAGGATATCGAGCTTTGTGTTTGTTTGACGGCAGTTACACGAAAAGAGCCAACTCACTTTCACCACTTTGGTCACTTTTAGTTAGATTGCCGGAAATCTAATGAGGAAACAGGAGAAATCTTATGGCGGCTTATGCTGTAACAGTTACTCCACATACTCATAGAAATCGTAAGAAAATCATGCTGAAAACGATCGTTTTCGGTCGCTCTCATCCCAAGGTTACGTCGACGTACGATCTATATATGAACTCCACTGGAAGTCGTATAAGTAAGCAGCAGATAATACAAGTGTCCTTGACTAGTTGTGATTAGTCTGTACGCCGATCCCAACCATGGAGAAGAGGAAAACTGTTCAGTTATCATCTAAGGGCGGAGTTACAGGCGTAAGCATCAGTAATGGTCTTTTCAAATGATCTGAGAATACCTACCACCCTTCTTAGTTTTCTGCAAAACTGGAGATCGGCCTGTAGGTGTGTACACACATCCGGAGGCAGTGACTCGAACGTCAGACTCACTTGCCATGCAGGTGGGGCTTCTGAGTCAGAGTATTCGTATCCAACTCTCCACCACAATCCGCTTGGCACTGATGAGCTGTGGATTGTTTGTTCCAGATGATTTCAGTGTGCGAGCTGGACTGGATACAGCGGACAGGCCGGCAGTCCTTTGAACCGAGGGCATTGGTGCAGTCAATGAAAAAGTGATCGTCGGCTCCAATTGTATACTAATCATGGATATCGACTTTAGATTTATGGGAGCGATATCACCACATGGACTCACTCATAACGTGGTCATAACCATTTGTCTGACTACGTGATCATGCGACAGCACGACATTCGTAAAGTACACGTCAAGCGCATGATGCGCGCAGTTAAGCGTAGCGCGGATCGTAGAATGGTTAGGATCGGGTTATTTTTCAATGGTTATGAGCCCGTTTATTGTAGGATACCCGAACAACGGCGAAAATTTTAGCTGAGTGATTGGAGAATTTAAACAGGAGGAGGGTATTTCAACGTATAGTCGCCGTCCTCAAAGACCATCCCACATTCACAACTCTTCACGGCATACAACAGCACCTTATGGGATAGATCACGGTAGTAGCCATCGAAACACCTGATATCCGGTGCCAGAAACGCTCAAACTTGTTCGCCGATAACGATGCTGTTGGCTTAAACTTGATGACAGAAAAGAATGAAGCGCCTGTTATTTTCACAATGAACCAAGTAATGAAAACAAGAGCCACGATCTGGAACACTCGCCGCCAACTCGTTAAACGGCTGAGCGGGGTTAAAGACTGCTGGTGAATGAAGTAAGATGAGATAGTATAGAACAACGTTGACCACCGACAACATAAGGACATCTGTGACTCACCCAAGGCGACATGTAGCCTGTCTTTTTAGTCAACTAACAAACTGACTCACAAAAAGTCTGAAGCCTAGTGTACAAAACCGGAGGACACAATGCAGGTATGGTACAAGCACTATTGTAGCCTACTAAACCGACCGGCTACCAGTGACTCGGCGATCGTAGATAACCTGTCACAACCAGATGCCAAAAATCACCTGTTCCCATCTCGGGATTAGCAGAGGTGCAGAGAACTAACGGAAAACTCCGAAACGGACTGATGTCGAGAGAAGATGGGTTGTCTCAGGAATTTTTAGTCCCGGCGAGGTAGTTGCGGAAAATGTTTTGTTCCAACCAATTCATTTTATCTGGGAGCAGGGAACAGTCGGATAAACGTTCGAGTATGTCCTTACCCTACATTCGTTTGAAGATGAAGAGAGCAAGCAAAACGATGACAGTTATTGCGGCACCAGTCCTCTGAGCTACGTTGGCAATGTTCTTGCAAAATCGATTTAATGCCAAAGATTAATGTGCTGGACAAGTTTCTATACGATTGCAGTGGTGTTTGTTGTTGAACAGCTTCATAAGGGTTGGAAAATTTTTCTATAGCCCAAAAAAAGGTGAAGCGGGGTTGTGTCATTACGTCAACCACAATTGATTTATAATTGACCATATTGTAAAAGGTCGCTCTACAACACTTGGAGGATGGTGTTCAAGCTGCTGAGTATTTGATGTTTTGATGCCCCAAGTCGGTTAAGTAGATGAACTATGCGGATGTTTTTGTTCGAGTATGTTAGTGCGCAAATGACACAGAGTGAACAGGAACTGCAAGGAAAGCTCACAGTTTTCAAGACCGTCACATCCAAATTCGGTTTGGATATAAACACAGGTAAGACATTTCAGCTCCCTCAAACTTCTCTGGGCGGAGATGATTTGTCTCCACATGAAATCTGTATAAATGGAAACATTGTCGATAACTGCACAGATTTCCGCCACTTAGGCTCTAGTCTTCAGGTTTACACTGGATACGTGATGTGTGAGTGGAACCGCAAATGGTGCAGCGCAAGCCACTTGGGGTGTTGGTTTAAAGCGCATGCGTCCTTTGGCTTCGGTCACTGTGACATGCTAATCCGTTTCGGATGCCGCCAACCGTGTGTGTTGTACGAAAAAAACGAAATAAGTTAAGGCAAGGAAATATTGATTGCCGGCACCAAAAAGAGTTCTGTGATTCGCGTATACACGACTTTGCCCATGCGTCCAGTCTATTAATGAACTAATTGTCGAGGTCCCTGGAGCTTCGTGCACACCACCGAAAGACACCGTGAATGTTCGGACAAGAGTTTTGGTAGTTTATCAAACAAGCATTGTGGACAGTGAGTTGTGTCCGGTAAGTTTGGACTTTCGAATAAGATTGTCAATTTACTTAAAATGTTGCCCGTGGTTATGAAGGAGAAAGTGTAGTCGTACGAATCAGTCTGTGATGACTGTGACCTTACCGCTGGCCTGAAGCAGGGTTGTGTCATTACGTCAACCACAATTGATTTATAATTGACCATATTGTAAAAGGTCGCTCTACAACACTTGGAGGATGGTGTTCAAGCTGCTGAGTATTTGATGTTTTGATGCCCCAAGTCGGTTAAGTAGATGAACTATGCGGATGTTTTTGTTCGAGTATGTTAGTGCGCAAATGACACAGAGTGAACAGGAACTGCAAGGAAAGCTCACAGTTTTCAAGACCGTCACATCCAAATTCGGTTTGGATATAAACACAGGTAAGACATTTCAGCTCCCTCAAACTTCTCTGGGCGGAGATGATTTGTCTCCACATGAAATCTGTATAAATGGAAACATTGTCGATAACTGCACAGACTTCCATCACTTAAACAGCAGTCCGTCGACCGATCCGTCAAAAGACCGTGAATATTGAGCTCGTATGATGAACACTAGTGTTGTTTTCGGACAACTTGAAGTAAACGTCTCGAAGAATTACAGTCTGAATACGAAACACAAAGTTGTTTGTATACCGATCGATGGTGATGCCCACGCTGTTGTACGACAATGTAATCTGGACACTGTATCACTGAATTGTGTGGTATTTGAGTCGTTTGTATCTGCGATGTCCTGGATTCATCGTGTGAGTTTGGTGCTCGGACATAGTTCCTAAAACTGAGGTAATTCGACGAACGGATACGGACGGGAATTAAACCATGTTAATCTTCAGTCACTTTTGATGACTGATTCACGTTCATCTGATGATTGACTAACGGATTCGGAATCAGCTGCGTCACGAAAAACATAAATCGGGTAGACAAAATTCTGGTGACCAGAATTCGCGATACCGAGGTGTTATCGAAATTAACATTTCGCGTTGTAATATTAATGTTAGATCATGGACGTACATAGCGATGAACCGTACCACTTTGGGGAATAAGATCCGGACGGGCATCAGTAAGATAGATAAACGGCAATTACTGGGTTGTGAATGGAGGGATGCGGTACGCGAATGGACCTTATGTTGTGGTAACGTGACCATATGGCGTTGTGAGGAATGCAGCAAATAATGCGTTGGCAATCTCAGATTGGTAATCCGTCGGCTTCCCCATGGCTCACTATCAAAAGAGACGATGTATACTTTTGATGCAAGTCATTTGAGTCAATCACATACTTTTTTCGTTTAAAACAACCAGACACGTGGCTCATGGTGGTAGTCTACTTGTTTTGTTCTTCCGCTTTTGCTAGTACGCCATTTTTTGGAGGTTCTGTTTGATTTATCAGCCCTTGAGTGCTTATTTATTAATTTTTTCGTTCCTGTACAGAATGTACTATTGTGCAAACCTACACTGAGTCTCTTGCATTATATTTTTACCTTCTTTTCCAGGTTAAATCTTACCGTTAGTCTATCTGTTTTTTGCTTCCGACACATAATGGTTTCATACAAACTGAACCCCACTCGAAACTGTTATAATATACGGTTTAGCCGATTAACCATGAATAGGTGGTTATGTGCATCATCGGTGTATTTGCTCTGCGAAGACATTCGAAAGCACGGTTGTTAGCTGTGTCATCGATCTATGTATCGTGAACCTATACAAATGCATATCAAGAAACAACTGAAACAAGAAATCCTGATTCTATCGCTGTATAGAATGAATATGTCGAATATAGTTGACGTGTGGCGTGCATGAGGCACCATACAATCGCAGTGAAATATCCAAGCTCTGGGTTTCATCTGGATGACGTCGGAGGTCAACCTTCTTCATAGTCACGGAAATTCAGTCTACTCACTATTTTTTTCGCAGTATAAATGTACCAAGATACCGACTGGATTGTCTGTTCATCAGTTTACTACGTTGCGCCGATCAGACTAAAGACTGCATGCTTTCCAGCAAAGTTCACACACCTCTATACATAAACACCCCAGTGGATTACTTTTGTTTTTGTATGGAAACATTGGGTGTGGAATATTAAATGCGGAAAAGTTTTCAAAATAGTTCTACTGTCTCAATGTAATTTCTTCAAGGTTCTGTTGAACACATCATCCGATATGCCTACTTGACCATGAATGGTTTGTCTGTCCTCAACCGAACAGAGCTCCCGAAAATGAAAATGTCTCGGTAACCACTGAAACCTATTGCCAGTATACTGGATCAGAAAAATTGGCAACGGCCTGTACCCAACAACTTGATTGTACTAGCCAAGAAAACAATTCGCCCTTGGTGAGTATTTTTGTTGACTTCAATGCGATTTTCAGCGAGGTCATCAGTACTTTTACCTCTACTGGACAAGGTTGTGTAAGGCGGAGTACGGCCAATAATTCTGTACTCTTTTCAACTTGGGATGTGTTTATATTTCTCTCAAAAGTCGTGATATCATTTTTATGCCAACCGATACCAGACCGAAGTGATCTGGGATGTTCTTTTAGTATTGTTTCACAAGAATCGCCGGAAGTAAATGATCCATAGTGAAACAGCGAGGTTAGGTGTGAACAGAGACATATACAAAAGTCCCAACACTGTGAGAGGACTTACGTTAACGACTTCATTATCATCCGACTTTCCCCACCAAAATCTTTTTACTGGCAATTCTCTGAAACAATAGCAAACATCCAGTTTTTTCATTCCGTTCTAAACCAGACAACACAGATTGAAATGTCCATAGGAATTCTTTGCTTCTTTTAATCTGCAAGTTTTCCATCAATCTTTTAGTCGAATTAAACCAACGAATAGTCAGTGGGAATGGCTGTGCTGACCAGAAGGGATGATTGTTCGCTCTCTTTTGTTGAAACACTCAAAGTTGACATCGAGATATTTTAGCTTGGGTGGTACAGGTAACCCCGGACAAACGTAATTTGGATGCCAAAGAACTATTCTTCCCTAAATATTCCGGGTCGTAGTACGACTTATGAGCATAAGAGTCAACCAAGTTGGTCAGTGTTTCCTCTATGAAATAGATTTCGCATATAGATTGAACATCACCTACAATTGATCGCAGCTGTCGCATTCCCATAGACTTTCCAGTCAGCTCCCTTCGAAAAGAAGCACTAGACTCGAGTTTCTCTCTCATTACAGCTCGCCAGTAGTGCATACTTTGGACTGTTGACACAATCAGGCTAACCATTGCAAAGGAAGAAACAGGAAGCCTTGGAAAATTTGACCGTACAGTTGTAGAACGCATGGAGTAACGGACAACCTACCAATGGATTCGTTAAAGACATGTTTCATACTAACGTCGATTTCATCATACAAAATGATCAAATCTTAGTCTGGTTGAGTATATGCTTTGGAACAGGATAGTAGATAGTGAATTTGCGTGTCCGAAATTATTTATTCCTATGTACTGAACGGTGAAATTGTAACAGATAAGCATCATTTTCCAAAATTGTAATTAATTGGCAGTATGTATTGGAATATCAATTTCAGATCGAGAGACGGATACTAAAATGAATTTTCGTCCCCACGATATTTCATGCATTTATTGATTGTGAAAATTTTAAGACAGTACCGTCTTGTTTATTTGTATATATTCATTCTCTGCTTTGCCAAGTGTACATAAACATAGAGAACTGATTTTTGAAAACTTCTGGGTTATTCGTATGAGAGAAATCCGTTAATAGCATGTTCCGAATCTCCCACAGTAGAGATAATTGGTGGGATTCGAACATACTAGATATAGGGCTAAAATTCTCATGACAAAAATCTATTCTATTCCTAGTGCTGAAATGGGACAACAAAATCGACTCTGCAGTCATGTTAACATGTATCTCGTCATCAAAATAGACGTCTTTTCAGATAGCCGTCATAAATATTTCACTGTGAATATACGTGAGTGAAAGCAGCAACACGAGGGAAACGAATAAACTGAAATCTACATCGCATTCTTTGCCGACGCTGCGGCCGACTGGCGCAAGGTGCGAAGTAGACAGATGATGACCTGGCATAGACAAATGAAGTCATTCACGGGGGGTTGGTCACTGTAGATCGGGTTTGTCTCCCAGGCTGGGGCCCTCGCGACTCACAGAGTCGGTGGCTTGAGACGTTAGATAAGATGGCGGCCAACGGAGCTCAATGGCCGGAATGTTGTTGTTGTTTGTCCGAGTTGTCTGTGAAGTGAGTGCACTTAATGATACGGGGCAGTGAAAGTTGTGAGGAAGTTGTCTTGCTGATGACTTTCACTTACAGCTCGATTGTTTGTTTGCAAGGTGTAGGCACCTCGATGTTTTAAGTTTGAGTGTAGCAGAAGTTATTTTGAGTGACTAGGTCCTCTCCCCTCTCCCTTTTTTCCTCCCTCTTCCTAAACAAGGTTTATTTCTTCTTCTTCTTGGTTGTGTGGCAGTTAAGCATAAGTGTGAACCACTGATGTATTGCTGTCTATAGTGATAATGAATAAATGTATAGTTAATGGTTACTGATGTACATCATCAGTATAGACTCTAATTTACCAGAAGTCAACCAAAGCACAAATACAACAGAATGAGCTACACCAGATCACCGTTTGGATGAAAGAATGCGTCTCATCCATTAGCTTGGAACCTTTCTCATGAGGAAGCACGAGTAAGGATTGAAAGGTTTTGCAGTAGACTGTGACGCCATTCAAAGTAACTCAAACGCACACATGAATGAGGACAACTGGAGCCGAAGGTAATATATTTCGATTACTGTAATCATGTTTTTATCTTATATTAGCTCAAAGAGTGTTGTAACACAATTCTATTAATACGTCATGCTGCGCTGTACTTGATAAGATAGTGAATTGCTGATCAGTAGTGTATAGCACCAGTTTATATTCTTATTCTGGTGCATCTTGCCTATTGCAGTTGATTCTGTGGCAGTTACAGGCAAGTAAGTATAGAATTTTACAATAAATTGGTCAAGTTCTTGTATAACATTAGAATGTGGTAATAGGAGATTGATGGTCAAGGACATTTTGAGTAAGAATATGCTAATTGAGTTCAACCAGTTCTTGCTTGAATCGTGTTCAAATGGTTTACGGATAGATAACCGAGGAAGGTGATGGTCTTGTAGAACTTGCTTTCGTATACACAGCTTGAGGCGGTAAAGTGTTTGATAGTTTTTTTCAATGATTTTCACATTCTGACAGTCGGGGAGTGGTTATGGGGCTCATTGATGATGCTTTTGAAAGCGTTATTAACCGTCACTTGATGACCGGTATCCATCACGTGAGATCCAACAGCACTAAGCATTGGTTTGTTCATAATCTTCCACAGCCATATCGGAAGGCATGTACAGAACTTGTCTGTTGGTCACAAAGTGGTTTTCTCAACGATTACATCTAGCGCGTGAATAGCTGCAAGACGACTAAAAAACCTTGACAGGCTATTGTTTAAATTTGAAGCCACAATGATCAGCTCTTAGTTTCATAGGCTTTCATTGAAAGAGGAAGTTTACATGCATTGCAACAGTCTGCGTGTTAATCGGGAGATGAGAGTAGTTTGACGGTTACGGATATGTAAAAAGTAGCTGCGGAAAAAACTTCAGTGGAAAGAAAACATTGATCCGCAGCGCGGCAACACATTGAAGCATACTGATACAGCGCACAAACAACATACTCAGACAGCGACGAAAAAAGAACATCCAAGAGAGCAAATACGCATTTTGTAGCCCGGGGGAATCCGATAAGAACCGGGCTAATAGAAATCCAACTCCGGTTTGGTGTTGGATGGGTGTCGGTCAACGAGAAGATGAACAGTTTAACCGAGACCAAAGACTGAGGCAGCGCACTCCAGGTTGTGCGGGTGTGATTAAGAAGAACTGCCTAAACATCTACCAACTCTTATTTGTTCTTTCCTGGTTGATAAGAGTGTTTTCTAATGTATGGCCAAGTGTATGTATGAATCTGTAGGTCAGAATTAAATTGCCTGTTAGCTTCTTGTAGTTCGTCCAGAATTGACCCAACGGGGCCAGCCTATCAGGATAAAAATAAGAATTGAATCCCATGACTCCCCTAGTAGCTGTCAACAATGAATCATGTATTTTTAAGCGCGGGCAACAAGCCCATTTTCTTCCGTTTGGGGGTTGGGATGCAAATTTGGAATGGTTCCTCAGGGTGGAACCCTTCACAGATTTTCCGTAAAAGTTTCGATGTCACTTGTGCCTTCTTGAGCATAACTGCACAACTTAAAATGTAGACCTTCGTCGTATATTGCTTACATTCGTAGGTCTTATCTACACGTATGGCCCCTCACATTGCCAGCGTCTATGTAGAGGAGGTTTTGTTGGCAGATGTACAAGACATTGTAGTTGGAAGCATTGTATGATAAGTGGTGCTCTATGGATCACTGAGTAGGCGTTCTTAAGTTTTTTCAAAATGCATCCACATTGCCTGGACCTTGTATAATTCAACATAACTTCCGTGCTATTGACGTAGTGTAATAGTTACGATATGACAGTGCGTGTTAAGGAGAAACGAAAGATCCAGGAAGGACGCTTACAGAATACGACTATTGGATGAAAGCCAGCCAGCCACTTTTCGTAAACCTTCACCTTAATTTTACATTCAGGTAGACGGTCCTAGAGCCACCTGAGTAACTGTCCCACTGGGTCATAACCGATAACTTATCTAAGTAAGGTATGGTAGTCTACTCTATCGTAGGGTTTAAAGAAGCCAAGGCTGGTTGAATGAATGTCAGTCTCTGGACCAACATAACGAACAATAGTGGGTTTGAAACCCAGGCTGAATTTCATTGGTAAGCTTAAGATTGGCCACTTTCACTCAAATGGAATCAACTATGGGGTTCTTGATCACTTTAGAACTTACTGAAAGCAGATCTACCGGTCGATAACTTGCTAGGTCATCTCTGCGTCTCCTTCCGAAGATAAAGGTGACTGTGAACTCTTTCTTTGTCTTCTTTAATGGATTGTCGTGAAGAGTTATTGGAAACACAGTTGGTTCAATCGCACAATTGTTCAAGATAGACAAAAATAACAATTCCGAACTCATGTGGTGGAAGTTCTTCTAATTTAGCTGTCATTTATTTCAACGAAAACTGTACGGCTTCGAGTGTTATTTGTGATCAATCCAACAGAAGTTCTGGATCAGCTATCATGCACAATTAACTGTAGTGAGGAGGAGTGATCGTATTATATTACTCACACCATTGCCGTTCAGCAGTGAGGCCAGAGCTCTGACTTTGACATTGAAGTAGTCGCAGGAAAAATACAGGAAGAAACATCGGAGTGCGGCATCGCATGAAACGGTTTTTCGTACGTAAAGGAACTGAGCATTGGCGTCTGTGGCAACCGTGACGGTGTGAACCCAGTAACATACACAGATGAGCGTTTTTGTTTGCTGTCATATTGAAACGCTTAACCCATTTGTAGGTTTCCTGAATAAATAATCCTTGTGCCATCCGTGTTCTTGGCTCACAATATTACGTGCTGTTTTTGGAAGGGATCGGTGGCCTCCGCGTCGCTGGATTTATCTAACGTTCGAAGTCCCGACCTACCGATCTTCCCGCAAAATAGTTTCAAGATCACCACTGTTCTATCTTTCTTGAATCAAACGCTCATCTGTGTGACACGATGGGTCATGGATATTGCATTCGTCAGTCTGCAACTGATCATTTCGCCAACTGTATCACTTTTGAATATCAATCTAATAAGAACGGTTTTTTCATTGCCGTTGTCATGTGTAAGTAGGCACTCTTTCAGTTGGATCTACTTATTTGTAAGCCTGTTTAATTACCCATTTCTGCTCAGTATGCTTCGAATCTGTTGCAATTTATTTACTGACGTGTCTGGTGTACGTACCTTGTGCTTGCTCTAACTATCAGACAAACCTTTCTCAGATTAATTACTCTGATTAACGGATTGGTTTACGATTTAGAGACTACTTTATGTCACCCCACTAAACTCGAGATTTGTTGTTGTACAGTTGCGTTACGCGTGGATGTAAGTAAGACAATGGTAATATCAGTTGAACGTATCTACATACTAGACTTCAGCTAGAAGAACAATACTTTGTTGCTATACGCGTATTCTGTCGAGTGAACTATCCACGGGAATTCCAAACATGTCCGTAGGAGCAATTGGTGAACCGGCTGATGCTGTATCTTCAGTGAGCTTGTCGAACTAAGTAAAGGCATGTTCACTAGTGTTCGTTTGTGTGTAACAACCTTTTGCATACAAAACGAACATGAACAGAAAGCATTTTATTCACTATGCTTTATGTACGCCCGTCCATGTTATGCCTTATCTGTCGTAGTTACTTGAGCCATACTCATTCCGATTGCTAAACATGGAGACCAAACCTGAAACTAACCCCTATCTCTAATCGGAACAGTGGATATAATCAGGTCAATAACCTGTCGTTGAGCTTCATTGAGACAAATTTCATCTGTTGAGTATGGCATTATTGAAATCTTATACTAACCAATAAGAATGCACTGCTCTCAATAAGAATCAGTGCAATTTTTACTTCATTCTGACCAGTCTTAATCTACAGGTAAGTAATATCACCAGCCTCGTTCCGTAGCATCATTTTAGGCGAATGTGGAGAGAGTGGAACAATTGGAATTCGGTACAGAGAAAAGTGAAATGACCAACGATTTTGTTGTCAAACCGTATCAGTCAAAATGAGATTAAGCAAGTTCCAGAAACCCAACATGTTGGACATTTTAATAAAAAAAATTGTAAGTTCGCTAACGTACATGCGGATTTCCACCCACCTCTTCCGTCATCAACCATTATACACAAGAGTCGGTTTGCTATATTTCTACGTTTTTTGCCAGTGGTTTGTCGTTTCTATTAGTGCACACAGCATCCCGCACACAATCTGACCAGCACTCATCACTGCGTCTAGCGTGCAATTTTTAATAAGGCCATTCATGACATTTAAGCCTGATAAGCCCGACGAGTACTTGCTTTAATGTACTCACCATTTTCTCCGTATTTCAAAAAAGCGAGTTGCCTTGTGATTCCATTGACCTCAGAAAAATAAGCCTGTTCCGTATTGTTTGTTTTGACTTTGGTAGCATTGTAGCATAAAGCACCTACGCTAGTTATTGCCTGATTATGACAACTGAACGTTTTCGGCTTATTTTAACCTCCATACGGCTCTTCTATAGGACTGTTGTGGATCCTACTCCGTTAGCGTTCACTGTTCTCTACAATTCCCATGGACTGACGTAATCAACTACGTCACCATGGCAGTGAAACCTGATTGCACCCATGTGATGATTTGTCGCTAAACATTTAACCTATATAACCAAATGTTTTATGTAATCGACTGATGAGAATAAACGAAATGTTTGCATCTTGCAACGTATTTCTTATTGCCGTCTTAATGAACTGGATAAAGTGAACTCGATGTTTCGAATCAGCCACTGGCAAATTTTCATTGATGGTTACTATCAGCTTAAGAAGGGTTATGAACATATTACCCTGCACTTGATCAGCTAGTAGTGAACCAATTACAAACATTCGGTGCAGTCGACTGTATCATCCTAAACATGTTGCATTTTCGTTCGCAGAGTATACAGTTTTGATGAATGTCATCGAAGGTATTTGGAACAAGTGACGACCAACAATACCGAAATATGGGAGGAGAAGAGAAGAATCTAAACGAGTACAGGGTACGATTTTCAAAAATTTGTTCGTACAACTCATGTCTTGATTACCGAACTTGTAGGCTTCATCATCAACACAACAGCCTTGAACCTGACCAGAAGATATTGTGCGTCAGGCTGCCGTTCACCCCAACAGTGACATGGAATAGCATGGAAGAAAACCTTACTGAAAAAGACAAAATAATGATAAAAGAATACTAAGCGATAGAACTAGAAATGGTATTAATGCGGGTAAGCCATTGACTACGGCGTTCTGCCATCTCACACAGCGTTTCTAACCGGCAATTTGAGTAGCCACGAGGACCTTAGTCAGGCAGGTGTCACCTACCCACTTTGCTCAATGAAGCAGTCACAGTCTTCATATTTCCTGGCCATGTTGTTGTCTGGCCACCACGTGGTTTTACTCAACTGTTAG
>LUCH01000452.1:0-42776 GCA_013368495.1 Paragonimus heterotremus
CGAGGGGCCCGCGCGGGGCCCTCGCTGTTGTGCTACCTGGGCGGTAGACGCGGGTCGATTCAAAGGTCTGTCCTTATTTTCTGGTTTCCGCATCTGATATCACCAGCGCTGTGTGCCAATTGAAGGTATTCAGTTTTCAACAGGAGGAATATTTACGTTTGAATATTTTTTTACAGTCGGTTGTGGCACCTTATTGATTATGAAATCCCCGGTTGCCAACCTGCGGACTGTAAAGATAATTTCTAACGCTTCATCGCGTGCACGTTATAGCATACGTTGTACCACTAATACTGTATTTTCGTGTCGACGAGCCTTTATCGGCAATCGCTCAAATAAACGCCATTGTGTTAATGTTCACATTGATCAGCTGAAATGATCTCCTGGTCAAAGTGACACTCAAGCCAGGAGTTTCAAACAAGCATCCAATAGTGGCCAACAAAAAGGATCCCCTGAAGTTGCATCCATTTATGAACTACGGCTTTTTTACTCTACGTTCGAACGCGCAGAATGAAGTTACTGAAACTCCAGATCGTCATGACAACGTTAATTTGAACCAACAACTCAAAAACACCACTCCACTATCCCTCTATTTTGGTTAAGCTTCGATATGAGTAATCGTGTTCTCGTACGATAATGTGTTTTATCCAGTGTTTCATTTGTGATCGACAGTCATTACTGCTTACTGCTAATGATTGACCGCGTCTGATCTCAAGTTTGTACCCAGGCTTCATCGTCCGTATCGTCTATCAGATTTGTCGGGTCATCGGTGAGGTAGTGACGTTTATCATTCAATACACCAAGCCTGTAGAAACCTGTCAAGCAGAGTCAAGAGCAGGATGAGTAAGAGATACGGTTGTGTCACAACATCGGTTTCACAATCTACTAAATACTAGCCAGAATGTTTACAAGCGTCGGACCATCATGAATGTCGGTGCGGAAGATAAAGAAACACCAGCACCTATAATTACACACAAGCATTACATTTTAACTTTATCCTAGGCATCTGCACCTTTGGATGTGCGTGTTTGAAATCGTCAACTGAAACTTAGCACAAGCGTACCACATCAGCATAACAAAGAAATTTCGTTTTTTTTGTCGACCTACACGCCAACTTGCTTCTTCCGTCTGTATGTACAACTGTTATCAAACCCATGTGCCTACTTAAACATGACTACGCACGAACACACTTTATTTGGCAATCATTTGTTGTTGACCTTGTTGCCAGTATTCCCACTCACGTGTCAATACAAAGACATGCATGTTAGTATCTAATATCAAACCGCCCAAACGAATACCAGAATGCTTGCATATATGTACACACTTTCTACAACTTCTGCAATCGCATACATAAGCACTAATAAGTCCTGGACACAATCGTCCGACAGTCGACGTAAAAACAGCTTAACTTGTGCACAGTTTATCCTAATTCCAGCATACCGTATTACTGTCACCTCATTTATACCTGAACATTCATACAAGTTCACCTGTCCACTTGGCACACGTAACCTTGTGTACACATCAATAGACGCGTACTTACATAAACTCAGACATATACAACCCGATTTCTACTTCACTATTCGAAGTCATGAATATGAGCCAGAGAGACAAGTGGATGTAAACGCCAATTTTACAGAAGTATACAAGAGAAGGTTCATAATTATGTAAATAAGGGAAAAGAAACAATATACGATGCAACAATATTACGCGGTGTGATGTTATTGCACAGCATTTATTCCCGCCACAATTAACTAGGCCATTTTTATTCATTAGTGGGGTGTTGCTGACTACAAAACAAGCTTGATAGATCTATTTGTTAGTTACCTGTACAGCCTTGATAAGCTCGACCTGTGTGATCTGGTCTGTTTTATTAACCCGATGTTATTTTAAAGCAAGCAACTTCTGTTCAGACTAGCCAAACAGTTTGCTTCTCATAATCTGTTG
Organism: Paragonimus heterotremus; assembly: GCA_013368495.1. Lineage (NCBI taxonomy): Eukaryota > Metazoa > Platyhelminthes > Trematoda > Plagiorchiida > Troglotrematidae > Paragonimus > Paragonimus heterotremus. The sequence continues at coordinate 1,942 of LUCH01000452.1, forward strand.
TACCTGAAGGAATGGTGAACTCAGTGAGTTTCCAGATGTCTTCGTAACACAAACCCATTTTACTTGACAGTCACCTGTTGATTGCAAAGTGTTAGATACAGCTTCAGATACATAAGAACTTATGAAAAACACCTTTATCTTCGTGCTGTGCGAAGTACAAGATGCAAGATTTGAGGAGTTATTACCATTCTGCCCAAGATTCGATTGACTTTTCTCTGAAACATCTGATGAAACTCCTAGGAAATTGGTCGTATACTGTAACCTACACACGATGAAGCGTTGGAAATTATCTTTACAGTCCGCAAGCTAGCGACCGAAGATTTAATAACCAATAAAGTGCTACAACTGACTGTAAAAAATATTCAAACGTAAATATTCATCCTGTTGAAAACTGAATACCTTCAATTGGCACACAGCGTTGCTGATATCACATCCGGAAACCGGAAAATAAGGATTGACCGTTGAATCGACCCGCGTCTACCGGTCACTAACTGACATCGGGTTCTAACTGGAGCCCGAAACATTAAACTTAAAGTGTCCTTTCTTTGAACTGACCAGTTTGCTTCTATACAAACAGTTTGTTACCGCCCAATTCAATTATGCAGAAGTACGTGGTCATTTGATTTGATCAATCGAACCGTAGTGACCTTTGGGAAATGACGTACATTTCCAGTTATACTCAGGAATTTGTTAGAAGTGGCTAATTCAGCTTAAGTCTAATGTATACACAGAAACGAGTGAGCTACTGTTGTAACGTGTAAGCCGGCCGTTTCTACCCTGATTGTCCGTCACACTTGAGGACCAACTTTGGGACAACGTTGGGACACCAAGGAGACGGCGTTCTTCTGAAGTAGGGGTTCCAACAACAGTCCTGTAAAAGGAACCAACACAAAAAAGCATGAGCCAAGTGCCTAGTGAGCCATGCACACAACTTGTAGCGACTACAAGAAATGATATATTTGATAGTCACATTCACTTGTACATTTGTGATGATTTTGGCTTTTTGCCCACTTTTGTTTTAGTCAAGCTATTCCACTTGTAATATCCGCCCCGGGGCTACAATGACAACTCGCTCCGTGCTTCGCTAGCTTGACGTGCTTTCTCTGTACACTTTATTTTCCAGGGTCGATACCAATACACAAGGGTCAACGCGCTGAGTCTTTGCTTTTCATTGTCGATTGGTTTATCGATAGTGACTATAGACTGGGTAAAAATACGGGTTGGACCAGTTCCAACAAACTTACACAAACGAAAACTGAAACGGCGTCAACGGCACAGCAGCACGCCCTATTACGCAATTGAAATTCAACCTGTGCGAGCCTGCTGGTTTCGATTGCACGTTATACTGTCATCCCGGTGGCTTTGGAAAACTCAGCAAACGCATGTGTAGTACAAAACTATACTTTCAACGTTAAGGCGAGAAACTATCAACTAAAATGGTTCATATTGTTTTGTTTTGTTAACAATCATCAAAGTTCAGTTGCAGGAAGCTAACAGGTAGGAGTTGCCGTTAAAATCCTGAGTTTTGTTTGCACGGATGTTTCCATATTGTGGTTTTGTGAAGCCAACTAATAGCGCTGATCATTATCAGCTGAATGGCTTGAATAAAATATTAACATGAAACGAATTCACAATCTGTGTCTAATGGTGATAAAAACTTGCTTTCCGTGTACGACAGAATCAATCCGTCCGACTGTTGTTCTAATCACTTAGGGTCTTACGTATTTAAGTCGGAAAATCCGGCTGTGTATTATGTTTGGAGATCCTACTTCCATACTACTGGATAATATTTACGCCCTGTTAACAATGGAAAATGACACATGATTGTTCCATGTTCGTGGCATGTAGCTGTGGGCATATCGTTATGACTGAAGACCATACTGGCCTACTCGGCCTTAGCATAAAGAAGATCAATATGTTTTTTAGCGCAAACAGTGTAAAATATGCCTTCGTTCTAGAGTCAAAATGTAGCTACTAACTAGCCGGTTAATGAAACAACCATAGTGCTTGGTCAGAGCTGGTGGAAGTTTGTGGTTGGCATCATTCGGTGTGTATAGGATGGTTAATCCCATAAGTGAATTGCTGAGGCTTTGAAATGACACGGTTGTGTCTACCACGCAACAGAAAAGTCACCAACCCCAGAAACGACGGACGTTTACGACAGCTCGTCAGCAAACATCTAACGTAACCTAGAACGCGCTATAGAGCAATGGTTGCTCTGACTAGTTACTCAGATAGGCAAGCAAGCTGGGAAGTAACCTGTGTTTATGAGTCACGCCATAGAACAACATCAGCTCATTTGCAGTGCTATGGGGCCGCATTACATAAGGTCGACTCTTACCATGCTGTTGCAGAGACACCCATGCTGTCATTACGATGATCCATTATTAAGCCTACAGTTTTTGGAATCCTCCATGAATGGTCAACTAAAATGTCAGTCGACTTTACTCCCCACCTCTCCGTGTTTTGATCTTGTCTGTTAAAAATGTTGTACTGCTTGAGAGGCATTTGCGAAGCCGAGTGATCATCGCGAGTTTGACTACGAACTTTGCCATTCTTTCCTGGTTGGAGTATATGACTTGTCAAACTCAACATAATGACTGACATATGCAACGTTTTGAATCCAGAGCCTGCATTTACGATTGTGCCTGTTTCTAGTTGTCCAAGCGGTAGGCGAATTTTCTATATGCCATATGTTACTGCCACAACATTTGCCCTATTCCTCAAGTGAACGCCAAGCAAACAAGCAATTAAGAGAGTTCCCGTTAATATCAGTCATCGACATTATGGATGGCTTCATTGTCATCTTCGTTATTAAAACAGGAATGTCTCGATTACTTTATTCAGTGAGTGACAATTTCAGTTTCAATGGCCGGTTCTTCTGTGGTTACTCCGATCGTTACAACTGCGAGATTATTCAGTAATTCGCAGGTAGTGATCACAGTGTGTACATTTTTTTTACCTACATAGTTGAACGAGACGATTACATGTCATAACAATGGAAATGGGGGTGATACTACTTCACTTATGGTAAGTCGATGAACAATGCAATAAAATGACCACAACGTATTCACAATTCATTCACATGGTTTGTTTTTTTCTCTACTAAGCCCCGACATGCGATTCACGCGTTAGGCCGTTCTTGCCAGGGTTTACTTGGAAGTGGGCTCACCATTCGAGAAACGTACATAATCTTGTTGTGCATACCTCAGTGATGAATCGATAAGTCAATGGCGTTCTGTTTAATAAAGACTACAAGTCGCACTGCTTTGCGAAATAGTAAAGTCCACATCTTCTGTCTTGAGATAGAGTTTAAATAACCTCGGTAATTGCAAGAATAGAGCTAACACCGTTTATGATGTCTTTCATTTGTCGATTATTTGGTGGATTATTTCCGAAGTTGAGAAAACGCTTACATGATGGAGGTTGAGGAGAACGTTTGACACTAGGGTCAAGATGCAAGTGCCAATGAGGCTGCAGATTGCATTGGCCCACCGGCTGTTAGGTAGATCTTGTTGTATCGCTTGTGAATACGGCCTCAAGCTATCCGGACTGATTGCAAAAGACTCAGTAACGAGGCACGATAAAATTATCTTGTATATTGTCAATAGGTCATTATATATGAAATCAACACAGCACCTGGCTTCAACGGCTTGGCTTCGGCCTTGACCGACGACTGTGTTGATCACCTCATGACAGGTTCCAGGGTTGTTGTGCGCTTCATGCTTATGTCCTGTCTGGTGCATTCGTTTGACCTTTCGGTGAGCGCCGTGTTGCGTGTCACAACTGAGATCATTTTAGATGAGACCCAGCTGTGAAAGCCAGGGCTTCGGCTGGGTTCGAATCAACGAAAGAAACATCATGCCTCAACGCGGCATCATTTTGTTTTGAGCCGTTCCTGACAGATCTCATGGAGGATGAAACGCTGCTTCTTCCACCGAAAAACTTGCGATTAGTGACTGCAATTTTTTACCTTTCTGAAAGATATTCGTCACTCTCAACTTCCTGTGCAATGGGGAACCTTGTGCGATCAGAATCACTTAATTGTCCATCACTCTTTACCTTGGGTTAAGCCCTGAACGTAACTTACGATCTGCATCGAGGTGCTAGTCTCTTTTAATTATTCCTGGTATCGATCCTCTTCAAAGCATACGCTCAAGACTGATAAGATTGTGCAGTTGAGTCCATAATGTTATTTTGTATCTTTTGGTTATCATTTAAAAAATTGTTGTCACTTGATGCTGAAAATTCAGACGACTTTGGTGGATGACTATGATCTCCTGTTGACAGTTCGCATCCCTTTACAAAGGGGGTGTCACTGATCACCTCAGTTTTATTAAAGTTAACTACCAAAGATTACTTCTGAGAGATCCTTTTCGCTTCCAGTGAATCGATTGTCAAAACTAATGCGGACGACGCGTCGCTTTTGAGGCGTACATACATATTGCTTTATTCTAGTCAATTATATTCCGTTTTTTTTTGCGCACTTTTGCGGACCAGACCGACAGCTTCCATTCTTCGTCTGGGAAAGCCAAAAGTGAGAGTTTTCTCATATCTGTCTGTCTGTCTGACGTTTATTGCATTTCATTTTAGTGGCAATGTATATCAAATCATTCTTTTGCTTGTCTTCACAACAGTCACGTGGTGCTGTTTATTGTAACTTCACTTGCAAAACGGTAATTCTGTATGTCATAAATTTATCAAAATCGTTTAAGCAAATATATTTTAAATGTTGTTTTACTTTCCATTCCTTTAATCTATTAGAATATGTCGAATTTTTCCATTCCCTGATAAAATGGTGTGTTAAGGGACAATAGGTGTGAATACTATAAAGTTCTTACACTACACAAATGAACCGTTAATTAATTTTAGCGCGTCCTGCAGCAATTTGACGTTTTTTTCCTATTGAATAACTCGTCCTGTTTCACATAAAACTGTTTTATACAATCAGTACACATAAGGTCCGAAGTAAAAACCCTCCGTATATTATGAAGTTGAATTCCACAATTTTTAAACTTATGTTAATAATTTTGTGGCGACTTCAGATTTAAAATATGACCATGTATAACTTATTCCTAGTACATAAAAATCAATCGACTTCATTAGGTAGTTTTGTCTCAATACTGAAGAAATATCCGTGATTGCAATCCGGGTCATTTGTAATGAGGAAGAAGTGTATATCGGAAATTTTGAGTAAGCCGTCAGCACCAAAATCATCTCATGGCAAATACAAAACCCGAATCTGATTTTTCGGATGGTTCAATATAACTTTTTGAACTGGTACACAGTTTCACATGCTGCCCGAGTTCGAATCTGCGGAAAGCATTGCCGACGACTTTATCAAAGAAATACTAACGTTTATCAGTTTACCTGTGTAAAGCATTCAATTTGGGCAATTGACACTATAACAAAGAAAGACATTCTACTGGCGCCTAGGTGTGGTCTGTTATGTGCTGCTACCAAAGAAACCTGTATATATGGTACTGCTTTAAAGAACAGACTCCCCTATGCTGTTCTTAATTTCATGGGCCTTTCGAGGAACATACGATTTGGCTTTGTTGCAATTGTCCGGTCTCATCAGAGCTCTGGCGCTCCCTCGGATGAGAAAACCAAAAGGTGTGGAAAACTGATCTCGTAATATGTGTGATAAACGATTTCATCGTCCGAGATTGTGGTGATTAAGGGTCCTACAGCGTGTCACATGTTTCTCCTCTTGAGCATTAATGAAGACATGGAATTATCAAGGCATGTAGCCTCACATTAATCCCAAAATGTCAGTTTTTATCTGGAATATGTGACGCCAAGGAACAAAATCTGCTTTTCATCTTCTTGTCACACTGTTTAGTTTCAGTGGAGAAAAAACTTTTCATTTATTTAGTACATCAGCTAGTTACTGGTACTCAAAGTAAATAGAGTACAAAGGAAACTACCTAATCGGTGGACAGTTACCGCCGAATTTTCTTGCGGATTTTAGTTACACTCACATTATTGCCAGTTCTGATGCGAAGCGGTTGTGCAAAAGACTGATCTAATTCACGCACATCAAAATGCGCTTTCAAGGTCAATCCACATGTGATCTTATTGTTAACAGCCAATTGGTTAATTATGCATTTCGTCGAACGACACGCGGATATGGTAATTTCTGAAGACACGCAGTTTCACCATTGGTCTATTAACTTGACGCGTGGGCGATTCTGTGGTGATTTGTTACAGCTCGTGTGCATTCAAATAATTTCGGAGAATACTACTGGTGGTATTATAATTACTAATGTGTATTTGGTGTTGTTCACACAGAAAAAAGTATTCATTTAATGCATCCCCAAACACCAGTCTATTCTAGTTCGTCTAGAGCAAACGCCAGTCGCAGGGATAGTGAAGCCAGGGCGACCTCTCCTTCTCAACCTCGATATATACGTGATCAAAATGGAACACTAAAATATGTGACTGAAGTTAACTTACAAGGAGTACCCAGATCTGATCTCAACATTAGCACACAACAAAACGTCCTGGTAATTTCTGCTGTCTATGAGAGTATTTCTGAAAGCGGAGATAAATGCACACATGAAGTTTATCGTGAAATACACCTGCCTACTAACGTTTATTCTGACCGTATGAAGTGTACTTACACAGAACCAGGAATTATAACTATATTTGCGGACGCCGACGAGCCGCAATATCCTTTGAGTCCATCTACTGCAAAACGAGATAATCCGTTCGTATATCCCAAGCAGACCATGTGGAATCGTCCAACTAGCCCTTCAACCCCACGGAAACCTCTGATTAACATAGATCCCCGTCGTGTAACTTTTGCTGAACCAGTGACCATACACCCCGCTGCCAAACCAACGTATCCACGGGCGACCACAAATCTTAGAATTAATACCATTCCGCCATCAGACAAAGCGCGCAGCCGGGTTAGATCTCCAGAGCCCACTTACGCAACCCATGTGAACAAATCGCCAGCGCTGTCACCGTATCACAGTAACAATCCCGACCGCCTACACCAGCCACCTGTCAATTCTAGCACTTTGAATACATGCACCAGTCACGCCGCCCAGCCACTAAAACGATACACTCTACGTGTTGAAATCGGTTCACACATCACACCGGGAGATTTACAGATAACCCGAAATAATGGAGTACTGGTCATACATGCAAGACGATACATACAAGGGAACCTTCTCGAGACAAACAGTAGACCAGAGAGACTATTGTTTGAACATCGCAGTGAGCATACATTACCAAACAACGTGTCCCTGACTGGAATGACTGCCCGCCTGGATAATGGTGTTGTCTATGTGGATGCGCCCTACATCCAGTTCGCCCCTGGAAAAACCGTTAAACCAAGTTGGTTGAACACATAGTAATGTGGTATGGCAAGTAACTAGTGTCGGCAGTGCTTGCTTTGATTACGTGTAGCAGACTCATCATCATCTGTCTTGTCTACAATTCCTGTTTCTTGCATGTGACGCTTTATCCGTTCAGTAAGTGAACAACTGTGTACATAATACGGTCATAAAAAACACACATGTGATCGATCGCATTCAATCAATTCATCGTGATGGTGGTGTAAATTTTATTTTGCTTTAGGTATTGTGATATACTAAGAAGAGTGTTATTCCTCTCTGTATCATATTCATTCTAAACTAAATGCAATATTTTCAATTACGAGAGGTAATCGTTTTCTTTGTTATCTAGCCATGGTTTTTATAATCCAATATTCGTAGCCGGTGATGTAATACTAACATGCCTACCAAACCTTCAGGGACTGCTGGATAATATACTGGTGGTATTTCACACTTCATTGTGTGCCAGATTATTCGTGTAACTGTGACAACAAGCATCTGGTCACATTCTTTGCTAACACAGCCACAATTTTACAAAACTGCATACATTTGAAGTGCATTGAAAGACAAATGGCTTACTATTGATTTTTATAATTGTATTTCGATACATATTCATTAGATATGCACAGAACAGTGACCAAGTGCACACTTTCTACCAGTAATTTGGATTCTAGATTTTTGGCAAAAGCACGAGGTTCACACTTCGTGCGAATGGCATAATATCTGCAATTTTCTGATGGTAATCTTTCATAGTATCTTAAGTGATTTTAGCTTAACAGTTGTTAGTTCGTGGATGAAGTTGATCGGCAAAATTATTTGCCTTTACAAATGGAGATCCATAAGACTCGAAGAAAACCAGTACGGTTATTGATCAGTTGCAATTTTACCGTAGTCAGACAATCTACACAGCTGGTAACGACAGCAAGGAGATGCCTATTTAGTGACCGAAGTTAAGCCTAGTCTATCGACGTCATTAGTTTGGGAAAGTGGTCATATAATTGTCAACCGTCTTGATGAGCGGAGAATATATGATAGTATATTCTGTTTGCTTCAATAAGCCTACGTGACTATTCACCAGTTTTCTGTTTTGGAGATACATTTTATGTTTTGCATTGTAAATCATGCATTTGTCAGACGTAAGGAGAAGGTAAGCATGATAAGTCAATCATGTATTCTTAAAAAAAATTGTAGTCTACTGTTTTGGCTGATTGACTATCTAAACATGACGCCTATCAAATGGGGAAAACATAAAGATTTCATACCTAATTATAGTTCGAATGTGAAGATTGGAAAAGGAAAGTGGCGGAACCAACCATTTGATAGTCGAATGAATGTTGCGCTGGCTGTCTAGTGGAGACTAGTGACAATTTTGACATCAGAACCAATGAGATTATCAACTAGGGAATTTCCTTCTCATATCTGTTTTTGGATTATGCATGGTGAAGTGATTGTATCAGGCCCCTAATGAGAAATTAGTTAGTCGAAACCTTGTCCCAGTCGGAAATATTGGCCATGTTGATCCACATCACACACAGCGTGAGTAAGGTGTCACATGTTCTTATGCGATTTAGAGTATCATACGATGGGTCATGCACCATCCTCATTGTGGTTTGTATTTATGGTTTGTCGACTCCTCTAGTGGAGTTCCTATAACCCGATAAAAACGGGACTATCGAATTTTTGCTGTCAATTTAGCGGATGGGGTAATCTCACGACTAGAAGACATCGAGTAGAACCCCTCAACGGTGGGTGTGTGAAGTGCGTTCTGCTTGGTTGTGTTTGGAAATGTGGATCCCGACTGCAGTAGTATTTAGGCATAGCATAAAAAGTAGGATGATCAACGTCGTTACAAGAAGTGGATCAAACTTTGACCGTTCTCTACCTTAAGATGAAAACATAGGCGATCACACAAGGAGAATGTTTAAGTTAAACATTTGCCGGATAACCATAGGCTAATAATGAGAGAGATCGATGAAATTGTCTTATTTTGTGTTTGGCCCACCTCAGATTGGTTCGTCTGCTGTCACACTTCCATTGGCTGACCCACTTATATGCCCATTACTGATAACCAAGAGATACACACATGAATACATGGCGTGAACATAAAGTCAGACGCGTTAACTATCATGGTCACATCTGTGTAATGGTGACAGCAGTACAGATTTTACAGTGGAATGTGTTGGGCATAAAAATGAGCACAGTAGAAGGTAGGTTTATCGGTGTTATACAGAAGCCTCAGTCGAAACTGAAGTGTGACATTGATATTCACCACATTTAGCGTACGACTGGAAATGTTCTGTCGCCAGTTTCGCCAAGTATACAAGCCCATATCCTCAGTTTTAACGAAAATTGTTTAAGAAGTGGATTAGCTATTAACGTTTACAATTAAATGCTCATGTATAACACTGAAGATACGCGTTAATTCGCATTTTTAATTTACTTCGCAAGATTTCATTTAAAATGACTGCTTTCGATAGCGTTAGTCAATCAAATTGTGGTAGGCGGCTGCTGCTACTTTGGGGTGTGTCTATCGAACATAGGTTTCGGTCGCTGATAAACTGGTCAACTCTAAGATCAGCAACCGGTCGTCTTCAGAACTGGGCGTTTTCATAACAGTTGTGACAGTTTTAATCAGACAGGCAAGAAATATTACTTGATTGACTTGACTTCCATAAGCGTTAGATATTAAATCTATCCGGAAAATATATTAAGCCGCTCTATTTTAACGTTTAGTTTACATCAGTTCAAACCAATCGGTTAACATATCGGGTTTTCCGACGGTTCGTTACGTACTTTGCAAGCACTTATACCAATAAAAACACTTTAAATGTTACTACCCACTGCAATCACATATTGAGCAGGCGGCAGTGACGGTTTTGCCAAGAAACGTACGCAATGGTGGTTTAGCACAAATGCCGCTACGGTAGCCCCTTGAGAGTCAATCTGAATATGAAGGCTGCCACTTATAACTCGTGTGGTATTCAGTATGTAGAATGAACAGTTTAGAAGTCAGCTCTGTGGCAACCAGAAAATTCACTTTACACACTGTGGGGGTGATTACCGATTGTTGCAGATTTTGCAACAAATGCTCGTGTTTGATGGACATTGACGGGTTCCGATTTGTCCGTTAACCGAATGCTGATGCTATCCACTAGAACATCTTGTAGTGATGTTTAAACCTCGTACTTTGGCGAAGGAAATACAGCAGTAGATCAGATCTAATAGGTTTGGTTTGACTGAGCAAATATTCATACCCGACACCAGTTGAGTTCGTACCAGCTGTATGTTTCGACAATCAAATCCCACCAAGATTCATAAACACCTTAATACATGTACACTTCTTAGGCCTAAGCAAGACAGTCTTTTATTACGTAACCCGAAATGTTAGTTTCTTCCTCAGAAGCACAAGTGTACATCACAGCCGGTCATGTTAACGGTACGCTTGGGTCCGCCTTATAAAAATCACACAGGTTGTCCCGTTTTCTATCTACCTGGAAATTTCCCATAGGCAACAAATGCAGGTTATCTTTTCAAGTAACCGCGTGTATACCAGACCTGTAAAATCTGAATGACCGGTTTGATCCGCCACCTTCTCAATGCCATTGTGTTTACGTACAACGCCAAATCACTGGTCCACTAACAGCAGCCCGAAATCACTTTACAAGAGCTCAGTTTACTTTTTGACTTGTGTGATGATAACCGTGTGTAGTCTGAATTATTTTCTCTACACAGACGCTACGATTGAATTCCGTTATCCCTAGGATGAACGGAACAAACATTGTGTATAATATCTTCAGTGTTACCGACTTACTGGAGGACGCACGCTGTTACCGACTGTCCAGAAAGAAGAAATATCACTGTGAAAAAGCAGCAGTTTGTTCTCCAGTTAAATTTTCATTAACTCCAATAAAAGGCTATTTTTCGTCACACCGTTTACCATTATACTTGTTAGAAATGGGGCTTCATTGTGTGTTAGGTTGCTTTCATATTGATGCACTATCGTCAGCACATCAAAACATGATAATTGCTACAAAATGTGTTATAGTGCCAAGCATAAACCGAAAATATGACAATCTCTTTTGTTCGCCTTCGAAAACACTAGGCAGAGATAGCGAGAACGAGTTTCAGATCAATATATTTATATCACTAACCAAGGCGCCTATCAGCTATATAAGTTACATATCTATTACTTTAGGCTTCCGACTACAAGAGTTGTTCAAGATGGTCTATAAGGCACAAACTTTGCCTACTTGAATCTTATTCAGTTGACCTCTACCTGGTTAATCAAACAAGAATACAATGAGTCGGTGAGTTACAACATGATGATAAGCATTACGATAAGTCATATAGTCGTTATTCTTGAGACTCAATTACTATAACAAAGGAAAGTGAATAATTTCAGGTGGTTTGTCTCTGTTTAAACTCGCGGATCATCACATTTTTTCTTCTCTGTTGTCGGTATTCTCTTATTTCTCCACAATATCACAGAAACGACCTTCCTTATTGTCTCTGTACAATTCTTTTTACAGATGGACATTTTTACTAGAAACAATTTGTCTCTGTCTGTGATCTGTAGCAGAAAGCGAGGAAGTTGTTATAGCACGACTTATGACTAGAAACCTTTTGCATCGTGCTCCAGAAAGTATACAAAATGACAATGTAAACGAATGAATAGAACCAAAAGGTCAGCGGTCAAGGTTACTGCCAGTACCTTTATAGGAACAACTGTATAACCTAACGATTGTGGATTCAAGAGTTGGGAATTCCGCGTAGCAACTGCTTCTACAAACTGCAGTGATCGGCTTTGTGGCGTTCAAGCAGGACCTAGGACGCGTTTACCAAATCACATTGGTATTGCGTCATTAAAGTGTGACGTAGATTGGGGGAGTGATGCTAGTGCCATCCTGTTGTGTGTGGTCGTAACATAAGACCTGTCGTTCAGACTACTACTCTGTGTCTCAGGTTCGCAACTGGTGCTGGTTTTGCCTGCAAAGGATGATTCTCATATACTTCAGCGTTCACGGCTGATTCTGGCTGGTGGCCCGGACACTGGTTGGCTCAAACATGATGGTAAACCTGGATTGTGATGCACAATATTACTGAGCAAACGACAATGTGCATGTAACAGAGCTAACTAGATGACGCTGAAGTATTTGGTATACAGCATCGGATTTGTGCACAAGTTGAAAGAAAACCAGATTTATACAAACTGGTTCAGGTCGAACAGCCATATCATGAGGCTGGGCAAACTTCGTAATAGTCGGCTCAAAGTAACCTTTGAAATGTATAGTGGTTTTTAACAGAACTTGAGCTGTACCTTCTGTGCGGACGCAGCTGGCTAGAACAACCAGCGTGTAGATTGAACTGTTTATGTATAAACGAAATAGGATACTTACAGAATATGGATATTTATCTGTCTAAGTACCAATGTAATTTACAGACCGTTAAAAGGAGCCAAATGTTCTTCTCCAGATGCATAGGCAAAGTAAAGTTACGGTATTTCACTTCTGTTGGTTTTAGTACCTAACAGAGAAAACTGATTGAGCTCATGTTCAGAAATTCCAACGTCTATTTGATGCTACCTCAAATAAGCCGCTGCAGCAGCCAATCCGACCACGTTAACCCAGTTATATACCGCTGACAGCAGGATGAGTCTTAAAATGAATACTTCCTGAACATTTGCATCCGTTTTCGAGCATGTCAGAGGAGAGAGTAGTGAGCATTGTTTGGATCAGTATTCTTACACGTTGAGTCGCTAAAATATTGGACAATCTACAACCCATGCAGGTTCATCGCTCTGCTGTCAATCGTGTGGCGGGTGGTCCCCACTTCCCCAGCTTCATAGGTGCTTAGTTCCCAAAGTGGAACAGAATGATGCACTGCGATATTATTGTCAGAAAGCCAAAAACTCGGGTGGTACAAAGTGAACATCACTCAAATTTGTCCGCATGTTTTGTATTCATACCCAGCTATGATTGGTGATTGGTAAGATGTACTTGAGGGTCGTGTACGAACAAAAAATGTAGTGATGAGAATCTACTGCCCATATTGTTGGGTAGCCGTCGTCTCAAAATGATTGAATTTGATCAAAATGCTGCGAAACGGAAGCCAACGTTGAACATTCTCCTCTATCGAGAAATAGACAGGTTTATTTCATTCGGGGAACACGCTGTCAAGAGTATTCGCTCGAGATGACTTACTCTGTCATGAAATCCGTGTTGTACATTGCACCATACAGTATTTTTGAAGCAATCAAAGCGGCAGGCATACAATCGTTTTAATATTCACAGTCTGACTGTATCCGTTTCGGAATACTCTAACACGCTTCTAAGTTTTGTTATCCATAACGTAAAAAGACGAACGGCCAGAATTTAAGTCGTAGTTTATGAGTTCACTTTGTCGAACAAACCACATTCAGGTATTCAAGAACAAATTGGCTAATTACTGTCTTTTATTCTGCAGTCGTACGTTAAGACGGAGACAGTCTTGGAACTAAAATAAAACCCAGCAATATCCAAATATTTTCCACCGCTGACTGTACAATGACTGTAGGGCTGTCATTCTGAATGAATAAAATCAAGCTTAATTAATGCAGTTTAGAACAAATTTTGTAGATCAACTAAAAAATTATATATAATATTGAACAGTAGCCTTATAAGTCTGTGACTTCACTGACCGAAAAGTCGGTATCACTTGAGACATATCACCAACTACAACCGCGCATTTCGATTTGTGTCCGACACTCATGTAAGTAAATAAACGAGTAAACCCACGTTGCTACTTTTTCCAGTAACTGATCTGACAAATTCATCATACCATTTAACGGTCAAGTGTGTAGTGGAACTTCTTGCATTCACTGTAAATGCGATTGCATTGCTAAATCCACATGACATGTTTGCACTAGTTGACTACATATAGGACAGTTATGTGATGTTGTAAAACCACTGTTATTGTGTGCGGTGTCCACATCGTTTGGAATAACTTTGATAGAAACAGATACTTCCACCCAAGATAAGGTATTTGAGACCAATTTGGGCACTGAGATATCAGAACAGAGTTTTGAAGAGCTCATGCTTTAATGAACACTCGGCATACAGATGATATTTAGAAGCGTTATGTCAACAGTTGGTTTGGTGTGGCGATTGGATCCCATTCGAAACTTTGCTAACTGATATTTTTATGGAGAGGTGTAAACAAGCCGTGCTTCATTCCCCTATCAGGCATTTCACTCAGTAATACTGTTGCGTGCAAGTACCTTTAGCATTGACAAATGTAATGTCGTACTATACATAAAACCGGCTCATTTTCAACCGGATCGGTTAGTCTATTAACTTCTCACGCCAAAAAAGTTGGAAGTCGAATCGTTTTATCATATATTTAAGGAATGCAAATCAGGCCCTTCGATGCCGTGTCCCAAGATAACACATGCGTATGTCAGCATATTAAAATTTACAGTTTTGTATCTTCTAATCTAACAAACGATTTTCGATGTTATCTGAAGGACAGAACGTAAAAGTTGGTTCAGCGGATAGATTAGTCAGAGAAATTTAATATATAGGGAGCATTCTGTGATGAAACCTACTACGACAATTATATTTTTATTGAGAGGATCACAGCATCACCCAAGTCCCGAAAACATGATGTAAGAAGGACAACCATGTTCCCCTGAATGTCGTTCAAAAATGTCAAAGCGGTATATCTGTCAACAAAGAAACATGGTCAGACATGCTAAGAGACAGCAACCGTGGCTGAGTTTCTTATTCGCTTCAACATACAGTCAATTCTACGTTTTTACAATGTAGCCAGATTGTCAGCTCAAATCTCATGAATGTGTATTTAACTTTTCAATCTGTCTCTGTGGTACAAGTTACTTCGATCGAAAAGCACAAAAATTCTCGATACTAATCGGATCGGTCATATGTTGTTTGGTTTACTGTGAAGCACGATCGGTCAACAGCGATAACCTCGCCTATCTGACCGAAAGCGGGTATCAAGTGAACACTGTTCAAGTCCTTGAACGGTTTCGCGTACCCCATTTGATTGAGCACGGATCATTAAAGTGAAAACACTTCACGCTTTCGAATCTCCCGGAATCAGGCCAATTCACTTAAACTTACATCGCCCCTAAAGTGAGGTCATTGGTAGAGTAATCATGCCTGTCGCATGAGAGCTGAGACAGGAAATCAAATCCGGACCGTGATATGGATAAGCATTACTGAAGAACCATAACGAGAATGAAAGTCGGTTCTAATGCTCCTCTTTGAATGGAACAGATTAATCTGTCTACCTTAATGCAGAACCGTGGTCTAGTGCGAGTTATATTTAGTTCATCTAAATCGGACGTTATCAATGGCATTTTGTTAACGAATTGCACCAACCTTGGCCTAAAGTTGGCTCAGTTGTTAACTAACACAGTTCGGTCAACGAATGAGTCAACAAACCAAGAGAGCCATAACTTCATGATTAAAACATAATTTAGTTGCACTGAGTAGTTAGGTGGACAAATGGATCTTACAGTGCTACTTCTGTACATTATTATGCTGGACTTGGATGAAATATCAAAAGCGTGTGTTTACAGGTATATCACAAGGATCACCGCCATAATGGAAAGATGTAAAACTCCACAACTTCTCACTGAAAAGAACTAGATGGAGACCCTTCCCGCATATTAAAAATGCTGTGAATTGTAACAAATGCTTTTGATTTTTGTGATAACACATAATGAACGAAATGTCAAGCAAATGATTTTACCTCACAAGGGTATTAAACGGTAGATTTCTTTACCAAGAGGAACTTTGTCTACTTTCATCCATTAGTTTAATGAGTGAAAACAGAAAGTTCCAATAAATTTCCGAATGAAAACTGTTTTATTAGAAGTGAACATAACGAACCTGTTTGAGTTGTTGAATCTGGTTTGGTACGTTTGTTGTTTTTTGTTTGGTATGATGTACAGCAATGAATCTGCTGTAGCATGTTTAGTTTGTTCGTACAAAGTAGATCCTAAACTTGTTTTTATTTGTTTTTGCTGTGTACAGCAAACTTTAGTGATTCTTTTTTTTTACCAAGACCGCAAACAAAATACCTATTTTCTTTCTTCAAAAAATAACTATCGTTGCTTGGCTAGTGAAACTTTCTTTTCTGGTGTAGTGTGATTTACTGTCATCTTCATCTGCACCGGATTGTTTTAATAAGTTTAATTTCTATGGAGTAGTGATCACTTATGGAAGCTTTTTCTGTTTGCTACATTTTAAACGTTTTTCGTTGTGAATAATTTTTGTATCCAGCTAATTCACATTGGGGTTGAGAGAGCACTTTCATTCTCAGCAGCACCGTAAAAATTCTAATCTTTTCAACAGCTTTTTTGAGTTTCTTTGGACTTGGAAGAAAGTCCCGTTAGTTCGACCGTCTGAATAACAGTTATTGGAAGTGTCGAATACGCGTTACAGAGCGAATTACCCTAAATAGCCAGGAGCGATTTAACGAAACCTTTCCCACCTCAACGATATCACTAGGTTTCTTACTCAGAATACCGAACAACACTTGGAACCGAAACACTAAAGACGGTTGCCAACAGTTAAAAGCAGAAAGATCACCTCTCGAGATGCATAAAATATATTATTAATCAGACTCAAAATACGGAAGACAAACGATAGTTTGTGGGATATAAGCTTTGTAAGTCTATCACACAAACTGCCAATGTATTTTTCATAATTCATCTTTAATTATACCATTCTTAGATGGCCATATTATTCAGTTGTACTTTAAGAAGCGTACCTGCGTTAGTCTAACTACCTAAATTCAACATGCTTTTATGATATTACTGTGAATAATAAATCTAGATAATGAAAGAAAGCGTGAGGAAGTTGTGGTCGTGCAGTATTTTTTCAGCGATCAATTGTGGATGATGTTCAATCTGTATGAAAAGCAAAATCCTCTACTACTCATCACTACTGACGTTACTGTCTTTTGCGACAACATGACTGACGATGTATCTAAAGCTCGTCTTGCACCGATTATTCTATTTAAATGACGTAAACTTTGTGCATTTAACTATGGGGTATTTACAGCTTTATACCTCAAACTTCTATTGGGATATTTACATAGGAACAATAACAATAAAAAGTGCCGAAAGAAATCATTTGATTTACATGGAACTTTAGTATGAGTTTAGAAATAAAACTATCTTGATAAAATTACCAAAATTTCTCATGTCGTTTGTATGAATGCGGATGAATAAAAGTAAATTTAATTTAAAATGGTATCGCAATCAGGAACTGTAAACTCGGAAATTGTAATTAAGTTTCAAATTCACTTTCGCAGAATGTTTCATACTTTCCTTAAAATTACAAACATTTAATGTTGTTACGTTTGTAAAAATATTATAAGATAACTGAACTAAAAGCTCGGATTATTAAAACTCAGCGAACAGTTCAAATTCAACGTTTCGAATAAAACGATGACAGCATTTTGACGGATCGCGGTCCAATGACATGAAATATGTATACTTGTCCATAAAGTGGAATAGACAGTTTTGTCAAACACGATACAAGAGCTTCGTGGAACCCAGGCTGATAGTACTGGGAAACGTTAGTACACACGTCGAAATTTACGTGAAATATGGAGTTTAGTGTTGAAACCGGTTGATCTTCAAATGAGACTATATACACTTCAGTACATTTAACGCACCAATTATATAAAACACAAACATCAACCACTAAAACGAAAATGAGCTCGGCTGTTTTTAGTGAAGTGACATAACAATGACGATGCAAGTCTTGCCTTTCAAACAACGTAATCTTTAAAAATAAAACACATTTTCCAGGTAACGGAGACTATCGTCATTCAACAAACAAATTTCGCCCATTGGGTACGGAATAGAGTAGCATCTCCATGGCTTTATCCGAACATGTGCCATTTGAGTTTTGTCATAATATCTATTCTATTTTCTATTTGCTCACCATAATTATACGTTGACATGTAGTTTCAGTAGAATGCTTTTAACCATAAATTGTAATATCCCGTCGATCTAGTGACGAATTGACTTTGTACTTTTTGAGACTTCCATGTCGAAATAATGTTCACAGTGACACACGTTATCATACCACTGTGTCCGTAACATCAATGATTTGCCAATGTGAAGCATGCCACCTTGAAATGCTATTGCGTTGTTCTCCCACTATAAATAGCCCATGCCATTTTTGCTAAAATACTTGATGTGAACTGAGTGAAGTGACCTTTCAAGAGACATTTTTAAGGAATCAATTTTCCAAAGCTATTTACAGAAACCATTTGAAAAACACTTGGTACCTTTCAGTGAATGCTTGCATGTTCTTAGGTCTAAAAGACTAACTATTACGTCAGCATTAAGCATATAATGTATGCGCGTTTCTGTTTCCTGGATCGTATGAATGGTCTGACACAAAAATTTATTTCAGTTAGCCCGAGGACCTTCTAGAACAAAAGATCCATAAACTAGTTTTAGTTAAAACAGGCGTTTTTCCACGAGAAGCAACATGTACTGTTTTAACTGTGAAAGTCCTTATTAGAGGTGTACTATGCAATTGTTTTGTCATCTTCTTTTGCAAACCGTAGTGACGACTGGGGTGAAGATTTAAACTTTGAATAAAATCCAAAATTGGGCCTAGGTCAAATTTTGCTGAGAATCACTGCTTCAAAGAATGATAGCCGTGGATCGTGATAACAATCTAGTCATTTCGATCTGATGAGTCAAAGTAGAGGACATTAGTTTCATCACCGTTAGCATTATACCGTTGGTTCATACTGTCAAAAAACTATCACACAACCTTCATAGTTTGACTGTGGTTACTGAAGTGTAATCTGGGAAATGATTAATTTAAAGTTGAGCACCATTTCTTTTTTAATCCCAACCCTCACATTCAGATGGAAGTTCCAGCCAGTCTCTTCCCCTCTCGAGAAAACCACCAGACTCTAGTTTCGCACTCGTCAGATGTCGTCATCATCATCATAACAACCACGAGCCTGACCAAAAGGTACTGTGGCTCGGGCCGCCACTCACCTCAACAGTGACGCGGAATATCCTACGGGAAAACGTTACTAAGAATGCTGAACATTATTAAAAGAAGACTAAGCGGAAGAACTAGAAATGGTATGGATACATGTACGCCATTGACTGCGACACATCGCCATCTCGGATAGCGTCTCTAACCAGCGGTTTGAGTGATCACGAGGACCTCATTCAGGCAGGCGACACCTACCCACTTTACTCAATGGAGCAGTAAAGGTCTTCATATTTCGTGACCACGTTGTTGGTTGACCACCACGCGGTTTTACCCAACTGCTGGTGGCCTAAGCATATAAGGCTCGGTACGGTAAACGATCAGGTGGCATACAGAGTACGTGACCCAACCATTGCAAGCTGTGTATTGTGATTAGATGACCAATTGATCGCGCATCCCGAGTGTTCCGGAATACGCGTCGGCAAACTGCCACATTGCTCACGCGATCAGTCCACTTATGGGCCAATTGGCGGAGACAACGATGGTCAAACACAGCAAGCCTGTTAATATCTTTTTTGTGAACAGGCCACGTTTCCGAACCATAAAGCAAAATGGAACGGATGTCGTCAGAAGTGGACAACCTTAACACAGTCGGAAGTAGTAGTCCAGTCACGTTTTAGAGAGACAATCCAAATGACATCACATTAGGCGCGACCGATTTGATGGTGCGCACTATACTTGTAGGCTGTGGACAACCTTTGGGCGTAACAGGTGGAAAACTGGCAAACACAAAAAGATTGTGTACGGCCATACCAGCAAACTGTGGGCTGTCAGCACGAACCAATCCCCAGGGTCGTTCGGATTGAAACATAACCCTTCCAGTTAAATGAGATAAGCCAGTTCATCTTCTTCTCCACTTCATATACCCAGTGGCCTCATGGAAAACTGCTGATAGGAACATTTTCTTGGCAGCTTCGAAGTAATCTTATAATCTCATTTGCTTGACAAAATTCAAATCTTCTGAACCCGCTTCTAATGAGTGTATGATTGTGTGTACCACAATCGACCCCCTACCAAACATATGAACATAACGTTTTCAGGTGACAAAATTTGATCAATACCACATAATGAGCAGTGTTTTCTAAGCATACATAAAACTGAACAGCCTTTGTAGTTTTCGCATTAAACACACATTTGGAGTTTGAGTCGTCTGAACTCACCAGTGTCAAGCATTAAAGCTTTTGTACATACCCACTTTTAAATGTGTGAACCTGTTTGGCTATAGTTATGCACTTGGTAGATTCGGAGACGGTCATCAATATTCATCAGTGTATAGAGAAATTCCAATTTTGTTTATTTCCGCTTTACATGGAATGTAGTCATTTCTAACATTGTGCTGATCGATATTAATAATATTCCGAAATCGATCAACACTGGCGACATTAACCTAGTCATCATTGTTAGTAACGAAGTATGTCAACCTCAGACGGACTTCTCTAATACGGATTTTGTTAATATGAGACGTTCTACATTAATAGGCTTATAAGATGTGTTATTCGTGTACTTCAGATCTGACTGGTACCGAAGAGGAAATATGCTGACAAGAAGTTCTGTAAACATACATAGTTAATCAGTTCAAAATGTGTAAATTTTCACAATACAGCACTATTCAATTTGTTATTGGAACTATTTGTGTGCCTATGGTTCCCTACAATTGTTTTGCTGATCAGTCGACTGGATGGATAAAGAGTTTTGAAAAATTAGGGGTTGAGAATACAATCAATATAGTAAGTCAATTAGTCCTAGCCAAACACGCTGATCACGTTACTAACCCAGTAACTCTGTCCCGATGATATTCGGTGTGGATAAACTCTACGATTCATTCCTAGAAAACGGTGAATGACTGACATGTATGCTAAACATAGCAGACTTATTATAACCGAGTCTCGTTTCACTCTACAATTCGACTACATCCACTCCTTGAGTCAAATATTAGTTCAATTTTCCTTGTAGCTTATCGGGTGGCGTTGTTAGGGAAATGATTCGTAATGCAAACTGCACCTTGCAGCTCATTCATTACAAGTCTCTTAATAAATCACAGTTCCTCTTCTTAGTTCATGTCCTATCAATGCGAATACAGCAAATTGAAAGTAGGGCGTCTGTTGCGTTCTGTACGCAGTGGAAACCATAGTCTAGAAGCCAATTTTCGAATCCGATCATTCAGACTGTCATAGAAAAGTCGATGTATGAATTTGTATCAGAATGTCGAAGTGGAGTTTATTGGTTGATAGGTTGATAGCTATTCGATGCATATTCAATATACACAGAAGATATGAATTTGAACAACGTAATGAATATAAATTTGCCCTCAAGTTGGCTGTAGGTTCTTTCTCGTATATCAATGTTGTGTTGGTCCCCAGTTGATGAAGAGTGCAATAGTCAAACGGGGGTCACACGTAGGGCTTAATAGGAAGCGGTGTCTTGATGAACAACTGACAATCATTATGAGTGACTTGAGTGATCGACAGCGCGAGACAGACAATAGCGGGTTTATCCACTCTAGCTGAGTGAGTAAATCTTCACTGTGTTTGGTAGAACATTTTGTAAACTTAAATTTTAGGTTAACACGGGACAGTTTTCAAGGATTTGTGCGTTCATAGGACAGATTTCGCTATGCATTAGGATACTGACAAATATTACAGTGTACAAAACTTCCAAGGAAAAGATCAAGAAGAGAACATTGCAGAAGTCTGTACGACGGACAGTTCATTCTATTCTTCAGCAATGATCTCCCTACAGTTAGTAGTGAAACTAAGAGAGTAGACCATATTTATCCAGTAGCTCGTTTGTACTGTGGCTCGGTCTTTCCTGGCTCGGTCTAAACCACTGGTTAGCGCATTCTCATATCTAGTCAATCATTTCCAGTGCCCGACACGTCATAGGACTGGAATGTGAGTAGTCTATCATACCGTTCTGGTTGTACATTAACCAGCAGATCCCGTTGCCATTCACACAGAGTTTTATTTCACCTGAGTCAAATGTAAGTCACCTAAAGCCACAGTGAACTCACATCGGGTTATCACCTGACACGAGTACAATTTGGTTAGGCTTTAAGACCTCCGCTGATCAATCACTCAGAGGGTTTCAACTCTGCCTTCAGCCATTAGGGAAGCTAGCGATTTGTTACTTCGATAGCTAGTGTTGGAACAGCCGATAAAAGGCTTGACCAATTTATCTGGCCTTTCGGACGACGACAGCAGGAGCTCATGCAATTCTAATCAGATCGTCCATGCACCTACTTGCAGAAGATCGGTTTGCTGAAATTGTCGTTTCTGTGCCTCATGATTATACAGTCACACCTACGCGTTCGGTGATTATTGTGTGTGCTCACTGCACCTTACGCACAAATAAGACGATGGTGGCCTTCCTATTTATCAGTGTAAACTTACTGGCACTCATGGAATCTTTGTTCTCTCGTTTCTTACAAGCCAGCCAATCTGCGTGTGCGTGAGTCTACCCATGTGACCGCCAGCCGCTGGATCACACTCAGCATTGAATTTCCTAGAATCCTTTCTTGATGTCTTAACTTGGTACTAAAACAAACAAAGCTGACAGTAACATGATAAAGTTTGGCGTGTACGCATTAAACATATCACCTTGTTTATGGTGTCTTTTTGATGCTCACCCTGAAGCAGACACTCCACGGCTGGTTTCGCCCTTGTTCAGCCTCATTAGCCAATGATAATCCGAATGCCGCTGTTTAGTTCAAATGAAGACTGTCATTTGTCCCACTTGCTGCTAGGGCGCCCACCCTGTTACCGTCCCAAGACGCCTCCGCCGTGAGAAGGAAAATAAACGATTGACTTTGTTCTAGTTAGCGGACCTGCTCAGAGGGTGAGAGGTAACCTTGGCTAGTTTTTGCCCGTCTGACTTTTCATTCCGCTGTGCCCATTAGTGGCACTAACTGTTTTTCAGTTAAGTGTCCTTCTCTTTTTATGATTCGGGAATGTTCTTACGGCCACTGCGCACCCTATAATTACGTTGCCCTTGTCGACTTTGTCGCACACGTTCTGGGGGCGGAAGAAAGCTCCTTTTTTTACGTACGCGTCTTTTGGCTTGTCTTGGGAGCGAATACGGAGACGGTCGCAGTACTTTTCGGGACCGAGATTTTCGTGTTAATTATTACCGGGATGAGAATCCGAATTCTGCCAAGCGAATTACGATAGCAAGCACGAACCAGCGTATCGCTTAGGAGGGTTTACAACATTTGCAAACAACGCGCACGACTGAATGGTGCGGTATGCTATTTGATGAAGTTTTCATAGTTCGTCGTAGATCTTACGGTCAGATGTGTGAAAAAAGGTCGCGAAAAAGATAAACAACGATTTACATAATACTTGTGAAAATTCCAGTCAAAGTCCTTCTGTTGCTTCTTTGACAAACCCAGTTAAATCCTATACGACTGTTGTCTATCCTTGTTTGAACTGTTGACGTGGAGTATTCGGGTTAATGCTTCCTGTCATTCTCACAAACGGCAGTTAGCTTCTTTTCTACAATAGAATTAGTGTATCCAAGTGATGACTTCATATACGGTGAACGCATGAAGTCCACGCCTTTCCGCCAGAGGTATGTAAAAACGTTCTAGTATGGAGTTCAGTGGGATTACTTGTCGTTGGGTAGGTTTGGAAGGTGAACTTTGGATACTATGTTCACTGTGAATGACGTACAGTACTGTAATATGTGTGTTTGAGGAAGAACAGGGACGACAAACTTCAAATGAAGATTTAAATGAGCATGAATCCACAACATTCATGAATAAGCAGCAAAACAGCACAAGTTTCTTCGTTACGATATCGTCCATCATAAAAGAATACTGTTCCCAGTGTTCAACTATCTACCTTAACAAGCCGACTATGGAGTGTCTTAACCAACATCAGAGGTGAGTGTGGAGGTTGTCCTATGTAAGAGAGCGTGTGCCAGGTAAGTGCCGAAAGTATGCTAACCTAAACATTGTTTATTACATCAGTACGTTTGAACAAGTTTATGAGATGATTCAACTATTGGTAGGTGAAACAAACCGCTACGAATTTTTACACTAAATAAGACCGTTGCTATCTGTATTGACCTGCCCGCCAGTTTGCAATATTTACACTTTGTGGTAATACCGAGGAGAACAAAGCGTGAAAAGACTAACCCTAAAAAAAAGCTTGTAATGTGCAGAATCTACCGAGACATCGACTCGAAAGTATTCATACACCATAGTCATAACGTTTATATATCCAAGGGGGCACTTTGTTGCAATGTCGTAACATACGATTGCGTAATATCCATTTCTTTCGAATCTGCATCAGACATTATATTTGGAACTATGAAAGGTTGTGGTACGTTTACTGGTTTCAGACAAAAACTGATGGATGAAGCTGGCAAAGCTTTCTGGTGAGACTAAACAAATGAACACATTAAAAACCATGAACAAAATGGCTTTTTTCAAGTTGAACATCACCCACAATTGATCGTAGCTGTCACGTTCCTATAGACTTTCCAGTCGGCCCCTTTCAAACAACAGAAGCAATAGACTCGAGTTTCGCTCTCATTAGAGCTCGTCAATAGTGCATATTCTCGCCACTACCAGGACTAGAATCTCGGCCACACTATTCATGAGACAACTGTATTTACCACTGCTCCATTGGCCTCACATTAGGCGCGACCAAATTATCATCGCAGGTGAACGCTCAACCACTTTCGCTTGTGAGTGCTGATGTTCAGGTTGCCCGATTGCCTCCAGGGGGGACACAGTCACTGTCTGTTAACTCTAATCGATAACCCCGCGATTAGGACTTCCTAGACAGGTCGAAATCTCTGATCTCATTAAACCTGCTTGGCGATACTTTAGATTACTGATGAATAGTCGGGGATTTGGCTTATTTCAAGTTGAACATCACCGATAGCTTTTAGCGAACGTGTGATCAGGAAGTAAACTTGTCGTGGCTCTATTCAAACTCCGTTTCACAGCAATTAACATGTCAATAGATTGTTAATAATGATAGACTTGGACAAGTGGCACTAAATCTGATGAATAACAATAAACTTTATGAATGCGACTATTTCGGATTTTTCTGTTTTAATTCATTTCCATTATCAAAAACAACTTTGCGATTGTAAACTACATGAGACAAACACCGTTTCAAAAAATTATTCGTTACAGGTGCCATCTAGATTTCTTTGCCAACTCCATCTATCATTCTCTAACATGCTCATGAAAGTGGATTAGGCATAACACTCCAATTGCAATTCTGAAGTTAGGGGTTATGTTAGAGCATAAAATTTACACTTCACAGCATGTCAGACGTGCTGTTCTGGCTGTTATGCATATTTCTATTCTATACTTGGGTTTTTTAAATAAACAATTTAGTACATAGGTAAATAATCAAGTAAGGCTACTATGAAGTAACTGTTTAAGAACACATTGAACAGAAAAACACAAAGTAAGCAAACGGCCTTATGTAAAAAGCTTTTTTACTGGAACAGTAAATGGCGTTTGCATCAAGCTCATCTGGCTGACGTTGACTTCTCAACTAGTTAATTGTCAGTCTAGCCCACAGACCTGTCACGGTATATCCTGACTAAACATCATGGCACTGGTGCTGCGTAAGGTTAAACAAAGCAGACAACCACGCAGTTACCGCAGTTTTTCTTGAACAGGTCTGTGAGTGTTTTACGGATAGTAACATTAAGACAGTCCATAATGTTACAAGGGAGATCTCCACAATGTACTGGTGTATCGATCGCCAAGTTGGAAAGGTGTCAGTTAAATGTGACGGCTCCTGCAATCTCTTCGTGCTCGTCAACACTCAGTCAGTGTGAATCCCAACAGGATCTGTGGGATTGGGGTCAGGTGCTCCGGTAGGCTAATACAAGGAGTCAATAACCTGGAATTGTTTGAACTGTCAGTTGGCAGAGGCATTGTTTCTGTGCTAAGATAATTCTTAGAGGGCAGCTTTACTAACAAGCTTGCCTTTAAGCATCCTTAACTCAAACCACTAATAACATAATAAAGCCTTATTTCTTTCAGTCAATCTAGCAGTAGTTATCACATGGCTTGGAACATCGTCTTGGAAAATATCGAAAGCTCAAGTCATTATTTGAACGATTTGGGCTACGGTGTCTACAATTCTACTGTTGCATTCCGTCTCCCCATTCGAACTGAACAGTTCGACCTTAACATCTCAGTTGGTCAGCAAGCAATTCTACCTCCAACATTCACTATTCCGAGTTCCACGGGACAATGAGATCGAGACAGAAATGAAGAGTGAATGTATAACGCATATGCGTCAAAGATTACGTGACTGACGTAAACAGCAACAAACAACTACATACCTCGTTGTTCGCAATGAATAAGTGCACTTTGAACCGATGCGTTTAAGCGAAGTTGTAGTAAGCCTGACTGAGAGCAAAGGCTTTTGCCCACACACATAACTTATCTATATGGGCTGGATGTTACAAACTAGGTTGTTTACTTTTAACCGGTTGTGTTGTTGCTTACAGTGCACTTTTAATTGAGAAGTTGCAGTATTACATTTGGAGATACTTCAACTCACGCTTTCAGGGACTGTGCTCAAAATCCACTTTAGGCCCTAACGCTAACACACTAATGGATGAATTAGTAAAAATTAGTAAAAATGCTAAACTTTACCAAGTACAGTACTGGTTGGAATTGAAACCTACACAAAGAGTCAAAAGAGTCAACAGATGATGTTACTGGTTCAGGAGAAAGTGAAATTATTGTGCGGATTGTCTTCATTCCGGATTTTTTGATTAGAAAAGTTCCTAAGGTTGGATGTGACCGGTGATTACTTCACCAGCTAAACCATGAATACGATCTTCTAGCGTAAAGTTCAGGTATAGTTTGGACATATTTGTTTAGTTTTAATTACATTATCCCATCTGCTTACCTTAAAGCTTACTGGCTCTATGCACACGAGCTGTTGGTTTCGGTGCGTCCGTCACTTTAATGGATGTGTGTGTGAGCATATTTCTTCGGCTTCCTGGTCACATTCGTTTAACCACTTTTAACTAAACCAGGTAATAAACTGACCAACCTGATGTCGTACTGCTAACCAATGTCGCTGTCATCTATCAGAGCGAAAAACGATCCACCTGTTGTCTGATAAACATCAATGATCTGGACGACTGGAGCAGACAACTGTCATTTTAAATCGGTAAAAATTGATTTATTTGTTAAATTCGTCACTCCAACGGTAGAATAAATCAGCATTTATTCTGTAAAATATTGCCAAACCTGTTTTCTTGGGTAATAACGCTCCAATTAAAAACGGTTACAAATTGCGAACGTGATCCAGGTTACACGCTAAAGTATAGTTTTAAATTGAACATACGAATGATTACAGATTTCGCCTCCTCACAAAACGCCTTAGACTATCCCCTATCAGAGAGGAGCACTAGGCTCACATTCGCTGTTGCTAACGCTAGTCTTATGTGCACATTTCTGCGAAGACTGAGATTTTGATTTTGGCTCACTTTCTTGAGTCAACAGCGATGACCAGTGAGCTATTAACATCGTATTGGGCACATTCGAACTGTCACCTGAACCGTTCAGTCATATTTATCTGTGTCTGTTTCTCATTCTATTCGATCAACTGGGGGAAGAAAAACAGCTACAGCCTCGTGAATCAAATGAGTAACCGTGCCACAAAGACATCACATCTAGTACCCAAACTCTCCAGTTCGTTCAGCTTGGCGTGCTTTTACTCGGTAAACACTGAATTAGCCAGCCCGATAGATCGTGTTATATAAAAATGTTTAACCATGGTCAAATTAGCAGATATGCTGCTTAAACTGAAATAAGTACCCCAAAATTTAACGTTATGGGGTACAACACTAAGAGTTTAGATAACACAATATTCCCTAATCTCAGACCTAGCTTGACGTGGTTGTTATGCTTTTAGTATTGTTGAACATCCACTATTTGGTTTTTTCTTCTTTAAACTGGCCAATTTATACAAGAGGAAAGAAGGAACATTATTTCAATGTTAATGTGATGGCATTTTTGATTAAACATTTCGTTCCACTGAATATTGAAAACCATAGTGAAGATTATAACACAGTTAGAATGGTCATGTTTCAAATGTTTGTTCTTACACTTTGATATAACTGAACGTACACAGCAGTGAAAACATTTTTGAATACAAAAAGTAGCGAATCTTTTTTTCATAGATCGATAACAATTAAGGAGTTGTAGGCCAGTCTTATGTCTTCAGGAAATCGAGAGATATTTACCTGTAAACAGAAGAAGAAATGATCTGCAGATATATGGAGAGATTTGTCTTGCGTTTATCTTGTATCGTCAAGTTTACTCAACATTCGGGTTATTCGCCTGTCTGACTGTCCAATTTTCATCTTGCATTCCGGTAACTTGGTAGACTGTGTCAACTTATCTACTGTGTTTTGGATAAACGTTTTCCTAATTCTGGAATTTTAATGCCTTTGAGTTTGTCAAGTTCGTCGGTTACCAACCGAATAATTATCTAGACTTTAAACGTTGCTGGTTATCAAATCACATTAGCTTGTTTTGTGTCTTTGTTTGAGTTCCACAAATTAGGCAGATTAATTTAACTCCTTGCGTTCCCCAGTCACAATCAGGTGGATCCAGGTTTATAGCTATCATTTTCAAATTGCCTGAAACAAGTCTCTGCAAACTCTCTACGGTTATACATAAAAATCCACGGAAGTGGAAAACTACTCGAATGAAAGTTAAATTACAACTGATTACTCGGATGAAGTAAACAGAGCCCGTTCTCGTTTGAGGTGTACATTTTAAAGTTGGATCGATCAATATGGAACATTGATAAGAACTTAGTTTGCTGAATAAACTTAATTAGAAAAATGTTCTCTCAGAAAGTAAACTAAAAGGGATTGGCTATTTTGTCTCATATACTTCAGTCGGGTAATGGTTTATAAATCTGTAAATATATAGTTTTCACTTTTACGGCTACTCTTTTCATGAGAGCCAATTACTCACAACGTACGGACTTAATGAAACGGCGCCAATTTTTCTTAAAACACATGTAGCATTGAATCTGAAAGCAAGAGAATTCGTTCCCCCAATTTCATTTTCCTAGGTGTACACAAGACGTTGGTGTTCAGTCATAATGTTCAACATGTTCCATTTCCTAGGAATTCAAGAAAGGACAGAAGCCGACATGCTACTTTAAGTGAACAACTTCACGATGAAGACTTTTTCCAAGTTGAAACCACAGAAATCATTAGACATTTAAGCAACGCTTAAGCAACCGGAACAATACACAAAAACGTGTAACTAAACGTTTGCATATAGTAATTTGGTCTTTCGTAACTCGAGACCATTAAGTGAGTGGTCAGTGTTGTTTTATTGCAGTCATCGTTCAGATCGCTGCTGACGAGCCCTACGATGAGCAAAACCCGAGTCTGGTGCTACTTTTCATAAGAGGCTGGTTGGAAGGCCTGTGTAAATGCGAAAACTGTAATCAGTTTTGCGGTGTTCAGTTTGTAGGTTTTATTAACCGTCTATCGTACTGAGGGTTCTTCTAGATAGATCCCGTTTGAATACTTTAGCGAACGTGACTTTAGGGTCACGGCTAGGATTATGTTGACTCTGTCGAAAGTGGATATAGTTGCAAACAGTTAAAATTTCTTCAACGCAACTTTTGATGTATTCAAATAAGAGTATTGTAGGGAGAGTGATTTAGTCATGTATCTAATTTCAGTATTTGTTTGTTTGTTTGTTAATGAACGATATATTATATATATATATAATAAGTCTTTTACACTGTTTTTGGAGTGACTGTATTTTATTTACGGATCGTCCTAGTAACGTAAAAATAAACATTGGTTTGTCATTGTATTTGTGAGCTTATTTGCAATTCCAAGAGTTTCTTAAACTCAGAGGGTTGAGCTCCAATAAGGAGCATATGGACACATGTCTGATCAAAAAGATGTTTGTCACTTCCATGTTAAGTATAGCAGTTATGGAAGCCTACTCTCAAATGACGTGTAGTCCTGTTCAAGCCTCGTTACGGTCTTCTTCATACTGTGTAGTAATATGGTGTAAGCAAGCCTCGAGATGTGGCGCAACGCAGAGGACGAACTGTTATCTTTCTAAACCGATTAAAATGGACAAACTGAAGGTCGAACATGAATATCACAGTACCGTAAGAATTTTGCGGTAAACAAATGGCATTGCATTCACGCCATTGCTACAGTACAGACAATCCAACTGATACTGCAATCAGGCCCCGGTAAATCACGGTATTTCATGTTAGATCAAACTAACCAAATGTATAGAACACTTCTCAGGAGAGCTACAAGCTCTACACTCCGTAAGGAATATCGTTTGATGACTTAAACGGCTAGATGTAGTAAATGATTTTACTACACTCTGAAAAGTTAACTAACAGCCTGTTCGTGGATTCAAAAACAAACTACAGAACCTGGCCCGACAATTAAAACTAATCGCTTCGCAAAAGGCAATAAATACCGCTTGGTCGTAAATACCGAAAAATGGTCAGATCTGGTTCACTAACAGTAGAAGTTGTTGAGGCACCAATCATTTAGACCGAGATCTATTTATCACGTGGTAGAGAAAAAATTCGATGAATATTCGAAGAAAGTGAAGATCAAAGAACTGATGCTAAAAGACGGTTCATTGGCTAAGTATATTTCATTTTCCCAGGATTTTCAATTGATAATGAAGTTATGAATAGCTGTACTGGAAACAGCCATCGATCCACGGTCAAAAGTTGCGAACCTTCACCAGCATTCATGTACTCTTACGGCGACACCTTTGGACAGCAATCTAACGAACCAGTTATTGTGGCAAAACGTATTTTATTGTATAGCGACGTTACTCTGTAGTAAGCCACAAAAGACAGTCACACTACCAGATTTTGGACGAATCAGTTGCCTTTGATAAAACGTACACTCATTTATAATGGCTCAGCTTTATATGCCATAACGGTGGCTCACTTAAGAGTTAGGATACTCTATATATAAACATATGTATATGAGATCCAGCGCACATCGCAACATATGATGATACAGAATCAACAACTCTTGAGATATCAGTACCTAACATCGCATATTTCATTTAAACGTTGCTATGATAGCAGAACTTTGTTAAAGGACGCCATTCTTTCTTCAGTGGGATAACATTAACGGTGGGTGTTCAGAAATTACCTCAAATAAATCATTTTATGTTATCTGACTAGTAAGTGCTTTGCCAATGTTTCATCTACAGACAAACTGTCCATTTTACATATAAATGAAACACGGTAAACAGTTTCTATTTACTTCGATACTGTCTGTGATAGAACTTTTCGGATTGTCAGATAGCAGTTAAATAAAATAAGGTCAATCCTGTGTTGTTGGAAAGAAAACAACGGAATGACTGTGTATTCCACAACGAAATCACTTTTGGAAAATGCCTTGTTTCATTATAAATTGAGCATTCACAGTCTACTCTTGACCACAAAAGAGTCATTTAATGACTTGAATAACTACTCCCTCAGGTTTATCTCAGTGAAATCAAGTCACGTTAGTTCATGAGCGTCAGCTTTTGTACATCTACACTGTTCGACGTGTCATGGACTACTAATCCGTAAAATGTACTTATATGTCAGTTAGACAAGCTGGAATATGACATATCTCACACGTTATGCAGTCGTGTGCATAAACATGCAAGCTGGTTTACTAACACTTCACATTTGCTTAAAACCTATCGCCAGTTATTTTTTCTTTATAGGAAAGTTATGGTTTTCGGGTTACAGGATAACCTAAACGTTAGTGAATTTCCATAGCTATGCTTGCTTTGAACACAACGATTTCACGAGCTGGTCAGGCCTCATGTAAAACTGGTTTGTTTCTATTAAGTGCGCAATATTAGTGAGGACTTTTTCTGAGTTTCAGTTAGAAAAATGATCCATGACATGTTTTGCCAAATTAGTGTGCATAAGCGCGGTATTCTACTTCCTAAAACAAACAGATGACTGACATTCAATGCACTATTGATCACCAGCGCTTTGTGCGTAGTATCGTGAGGATTATTTGACTGAATAAATAAATGGAAAATTCAGCAAACAGAACAATTTTTAATAAGTTTTCACTTTAAATTGGGGGAGCTACCCACACATAAGCTTCGATCGAGAAGCCAGTGTGGAAACAGCAGCTAGAAGTCAGGGTAGCTGGTCAAACAATAAGCATAACTACCTTGCGATTGGGAATACAAACAAGCCAGGCTTCAGATAAACTTTGTCAGTCGGATTATTTAATGGGACGGAGATCAGAATTTCTCGGATTGGATGGTTTAGCTTGGTCATGGCGGTCGGTGCCTTTGTACTAATTGTTTTGAAGGCACATACTGTCGACAGCACGCGGTATGTAACCGTCCACGGCCTTGGCTCCAAGACTGTAGAGAGTACCATTTCCCTCTACCCGATCCATTTGATGAATTTGTTTGAAACTTAGACAGTAAAAGAGAGAAGTCCGTATTATTTATCAGGTTTTTATCGCGATTACAATGTCGTGGTACCGAGTCAAGAGTCTTCATTATGTGGAAAGGACTGACTTGGCTGCAACGAAGGCATGGTTGAGCATCGCTTCAAAATAAGCTCTTGGCAAGC
This sequence comes from Paragonimus heterotremus, assembly GCA_013368495.1. Lineage (NCBI taxonomy): Eukaryota > Metazoa > Platyhelminthes > Trematoda > Plagiorchiida > Troglotrematidae > Paragonimus > Paragonimus heterotremus. The sequence goes on from LUCH01000452.1 coordinate 34,939, forward strand.
CGATTGTCATCAGCTTGAGTAGCACCTTCATTTCGGAAATAGGTTATATTTAGAAAGAAGTTCAAATTGTGAATCAGTCCAAAAGATGAACGAATTTGTTATGCTTTGTCCGTAAAAGTATTAATTTCCCTACAAGCCTCACTGTTAACAGTATGCATCCTGCTTAGTGAACTAGAAGTTTTCAGTGAATCACATTTGTGATGAATGGTATATCACAGCGGATGCGTTGAATGGTTACATAAGTTTCAGTCATAGCTGGTTATGTTTCGCAGGTTCGTTTTCCATCTTGTTGCACTCTTTCATTATTGCTACAACCCCTTAATTTGGGAGTTAGTGTTTCCTGATAAAACTATAGGCTGCATGTCAAAGTGAACGCAGAATTGTAAAAACGGAGGTATTGATCAAACGTACAATTTTTATATTAAACTGGGCGAAATATTCGGTAGGCATCTGAAAGGTAACTTAAAACTTAAGAGAGGATTAAAGGATACCACGTGATCCGCATATCATCTTGGTTATCTGAAAGCTAGGTTTTCGTATTGGTTAAATCAACATGAGCTATTTGTTTCTTCTCACCGTGACGAGCTCCATTCCATCAATGTATTCGTTGTGTACCTCTGTTATTACATAATCAACTTCCACTTAAAGACGGGTACAGAAACACAGCAACAAGGACGCATGACTACTCTAATGTCGATAAACTGTGATTCTTGAAAACCGACTCCACACTGAATCTGCCCGTGAACATGGACTTTTCAGTAATGTCATTGACATCACAAAGAGTATTTGGCTGCCTTAATTTTTCCGTCAGCTTGCTTTCATGATATTGTCCAGCGGGAAACTAATAAACCTTGGAGACCATTTTCTAATGGTTGGTCGATCTAAGTTGAACACCAACCGTAGTCGATAGAAACTATCGCAATCACATAGATCTTCCAATTAACTTTTCCGAAAACTAACTATTAACATGAGTTTTTCTAAGTACAGAAAACAGTGTAACTTTTGGATGGGTTAGAAATCCTCATCTCATGTTATCTTTTGAATATAACCGGCAAGAAGTGTGTGCTCACTTGGGATGTTCATGCAACTTCAACAGTAAACACAAACAAACATATATGAATGGATAGATGTGTCATAATACCGTCTGCTGGTACTACACATTCAAAGATAAAGACAGTTCAGTCCAAGGAATGCATTTAACAAGTGCAAGTAATTTTCGTGTTATGCATTTTCACTAAGGAGACTATTTTGAAACACTGAATAATACAACCTGCTCGTAACGTTGTGTTCTTCTCAATTCATCTATTAATTACATGGCAAACAAGACATTCAGACTGTTTGACTTTATTCCTATAAGGTTTAGTGCAGATATCTTGCAAACTGCTCTGTGCCATATAAGAAACGTTATTTTAGGTTTGTGACAGACAAAAGAGATTAAACTCAAGGTGGACACTCGTTGGTCGCAGAAAAAATTACTTAACTATATGGAATCGATCGTGTTCAATTTGTACACATATATATCTCTAACAAACTAGCATCCCACCTACGGCTTACTACCGGACTTTGCGAGTGACTTTTTCAACGCTGGATGTAGTACCCGAACCATGCCTCACTGACATCCACCAAATGACCTCTGGAATTTGTGAAGGGAACTATTCAGACGTGACCGTTTGCAAATGTTCGTGATTGGAGGATGCTAGAGATTTTGTCTTAGGTTTTGAACAACTGAACTTATTAGCGACAGTGACGCAGTTGTAAAGTGAAATAGTGCCTCCACCGCGGAGAAGACTAAAGCAAATCATGGTTTATCATTTTTGGAGGCCTCCAGAGATAACTTCTTAAGAAGCACTCAGTGATGTTAGATGGGCGACATCTTTTTCATGTTCTCTTTTCTTAACCGCTTTAAAGTAAACTGTGCTTTTGGAGATATTGCAATCATTCAACTATAGGTAATCTGTGTTGTTCGTGTTAGGTATTGTGTTTGTGCACAGTGTCATAACCCGTCACTGCCTGTGTTGATTCTTAGCATGTATCTGGCTTACGGAATTCTGGCGGCACGCAGGGTCATGGATTATGTCAATTATGACGGATTTGGCTCCAGTTTGTACAACAAGGTTACATTCCAGTACAACTACATATCGATGACACGGCACATAGCCCCAGTGACATTGAGAAGTGTGTCACCTTTTCGGAATTTTGATGCATCTGGCATGCCAGCTAAATTTCTTTGATCTAGTCAGGTTAAACTGTCAATAACCGCTTGGTGTCTTATTGGTGCCTATCGTGGTGTCCACTTTGTGGAAGTGAAACTAGTTTAATGACTTTTATTTGAAAGAGGTTGTCATACATTTGAAGTTGTGAGTAGGGAAGGCTAAACCGTATGCGAATGTTGGTTGATCAAACAATATCTAACACCTGAGTGTTGAAGGATTGCCGATGGTTCACCTATAAGGGATAAACTATGTCCAACCAAAGTTACTAGAAGTAGCTACAATGTCTACACAGAAAGTGGTACAAGCTTGTCAGGTGGTATTTATACTCAAAGATAGCTGGCTGTAACAAGCGTTCACATAGCTGTAAGGGTAGCAGGTCACTAAACTTTTGATACGATATTTACGAATTGTTGAACTGGCATGCGTGTTCTGCTTGAGACCACCAGCAACAGTAGATTATGATTACGTTAAATCCTTAAACACACATTTGGACGAGTATAAAAAGATTGGCCAGGCAGAAGTCAACAACTGATTTTGCTGTACAACATTACTAATATAGAGTTAAATTGTAGACGCACAGGTGCCCAAAATGTTTAGATTCTGTTCACTCCAAGCTATCTACGGGCGGTGGATAGTGAACGAGTGCAGATATAGATGTCGGCAGAATAAGGATATCTGAGTAATCAGTTGGTCGATTTCATACTTTAATTCTGCAAGGTCTTCGAGTTACTCAAGCGGTATGGACAGAAGAGATTCATTCAGACGAGCTGTGAATCTCTACTTTCCTAATTTTCAATTGATAGGTTAAATCCTGAGTGTTCTCGAAGAGCCGACCTGTATTTGGTCTGTTCCGTAACTACCCAGCTTCCAATAAATGTTCATACCCGATGATCATCTAAAAACGACCTAAATAAAGAGAATCATAATTAGAGAGTTCTTCATTAAAGCAATGTTAAGTTACTGTCATTGGCTTCAAAAAACCATCACCAATTAATAGCAATGACAAATGTACATTTGCTCACTGATATCTTGTAGGACAAGTGAAGTGAAAATTGTTAACTATATTTCAGTAGCTTCCTAGCTAAGGAATGGGTGGCGAGACTGAAGTTCCGACAAACGAAAGCTCACGAATAGTAACTTACCAGAGTCTAAGGGGAAAAGCGAGTTTGCTAAATATGCGCAGTTAAAAGACACGAATTCATGATAAAATCAGCGTTCAACAGGGACAGCGACTTGCGCTGTCCTTGAGGAAAGTGCAGGTTGGACACTTTAAATTTGTGGATTGTTCGATGTGAAAGAAATCTCCCTCGGGAAAGAATTATATACGATATGACTCGTTTTGAGCCACATTACATGCATATAGAACTAGTTTCAGTGTACTCACCATGCTTAACAACTTCAGCGATGAGAGAGACCGATTATCAAGGTCAGATGGTCGAACTTAACTTGAATCGATAACACTTCTGTTCTCGATTGTTCATTTCAGCCACGCTTGGTTATCGTTTGCTCGTATTCCTTTCGGCAAACTAACTGATACAGCTGAATTACCGCTGTTTTCGGTTACAAGTAAGTCTGTACGGGCATCGTCGTTGTCAGATAAAATAACCATTTCTGTTATAACCTGAATAAACAGGAACGTTGCGATTTTTTCTTTCCGTTCTCCCTTAAAGTGTAAACACAAACCCAGTTGACTTTGTCAAGCAACATATACAACCGCTTTAAACACATTCACATTGATGGTAAAGTTAACACATTCAAACCACTTCGTTCCATAATGAATTATGATTGAAAATACAAAATTTTAATGTTTACCACAACTGTGGAGTAGCAGTTTCTTTCCAATGCATATTACGGGTGAAAAGATACATTGCAATATTTTACTAAAACATTGTTATAATGTCGTTTTTTTGTATTTGTTTATAACACATAAAATCCCATACACAATAAAAGTCGTATGTGTACAGATAAAACAACAAAGCCTGATTCTTATTGAGTAAAGAAAAGCGTTCAACTCATTGATCAAAATTCTGCTGTAGATTTGAAGAGGCATTTTGGAATGCCGACACATGCAACTCGATGTTCTAATTAGAGGAACGCAATAAAGTGATTTGACGGCAATCCCCACAACAATTTTTGTTGATGACAAAGTCACCCGTATGAAAATGAAAAGACAGTTGTATAAATCACAAGTACTCTGATTGTAGCATGTTATCAACATTGTTAACATCAATAGAATCCATCCAGTAACTGTGACCTTGCACTATACAGATTGTTTATGGAAGCTCAACCAACTGGGATAACATTTTTCTATAACATATTCGTTTTTATGAACAGACAACTGTCCTAAGGATACTAGTTCTTTCAGTCCGTCAAAAAATCCCCATGAACACTTTTAACACGGTCAGATTGAATATTACCAACGCTTTGCTAATAAAGTTTGTTGTAACAATACGTTCATTTAGGTTGCGACAATTTGTTTCTCATGGACCGATCCGACTGACTATTCAGAATGAAATCTGCCAGCCTTTTACACTTGGTAAACTTAATTGCAACTTCCTCTTAACCGCCTGAGGCGGAACATCACGTGAAAGAAATTTGGATGAACACTGTTGTATATCAGATCAACTTCTCCCCTTTCACTTACGTAATCACGGCATTCATCATAGGTCACGAACAGTGTTTAAGACTCCCCGCTTTCGACTAAGACTAAGAGTAATTCATTTGTACCTTTAAATTGAACGAAATGCTTTTTTCAACATAACATGCAGTTAGTATTGACCTAGCAAGTACTTAGTTGAACGAGTGTTAGACTACACAAAACATCCGAGACGTTACAAAATGCATGAGATTCATGTGTTATTAAACTATTCAGTTCAGCAAGGAAAACTTTTGGGTTGATAACATTTAGTCTTGTAAGGTGCACTTATTGCACAAAATGGGATGTTTCCGACTTAGTTACAGTTTATTATGGAGAATAGCCAATTCATAGGTCTCATTGAACTAGCTAACATAGTCTGTTGCCTACCGCGTCCATATTTATTCTGCGTGAAAGAGAGATCCTGTCGTTGTTCATTGTAATTTCGTTGACAATGCACGTCAATAATTAATTATCAGAACTTCAGGAAAGACAACCGTTGTTCCATTATTCATATGTAAAAATGGTAGGGTACTTATTTTAATTGCATTTTTGCTAGTACACAGGTTTGCCGCTGACTCTGTTCATCTGTGGTATAATGATGCAGCGGTGCGTATCGTGGACGTGTTTTGCTGTTATTGATTGTTGCCGTAAATCAGCCAATTACAACAAACGGCGGTATACTTTCTTCATTCGTTTTGTATTGACGATCACTCAAAACGTTATCTCTATAAACTTTACACTGTCATCTGGCTATACATCAACAAACTTTAGTCGTGCACCGAACTTTTAAACGGTAGATGTTCTTGAGTTTATTTTAAATATTTTATTTAAAAAACCATTAAGACTAAGTGTCTTAGTCATAGATCATTCGACAGTCCTTATTTAGTGTACCTGACGCTGTTTATAATTTTATGTAAACTCAAGTGACCTTGAAATTTTAACTGGAGTATCTAAACCAAGTACCACCTTTTGTTTAAATCTTGATCAACAGCTGTTAGTTTGCCCTTTTGGACTACAACTGTCTAAATTCGATCGGGTACGTGTAGTGTTTCCCAACAATTTACCCAGTACTACATTTTTAACGAAGTTCATCAAAAGTCATGCAGTTTTCAAACTTCCATCATAGAGGGGTGTACGTTACTGCGGTTGTTCCTGCCTACTCCCATTGTAGAATGTTTGAGACGGCGAAACTGGTAGAAGGTTGGCTTACGTCTGGTATGCTGTTGTATAAGAATTGTGTATGACGTTGTTAAAATTTAGATTCTGATCAGCTGACCTTGAACTTGGATACAGATTAGCGACAGTGAAGTATGAGGTAGTTATCCGTGATTGAATGAATATGGTCAATAAAATGTTCTGAATGACGATTACGGTCATGTGAACGGCTGAGCTATGGCTTGACGCTGGTTTACTGGATGGATGAAACCAGGAAGCTTCAATTATCTTTGAAACACTAATCGAACGTTGTTTATTTGATAAGTAAAAACTTTCGGAAACCTTCGCAAACAGAGTTCTTACAGGTGTAGGTTGGTTTGGTGGTTCGGCAACAATGATTACCATATTTGCCACTAATGAGCCAGAAATACAGGTATGTCATAAGCAAACACTCGGAAAATCAGAGGTGATGGGAAACATTTCAAACTTTTTTGCATCGCATGTCAAACAAAAATTGACGGTTTAAATTATGGCCAGATTGAAAGACTTGATGGTTCATCTGAACATGTTGGCGACAAGTTACGCAGACATTTTCAGAAAAACTATTGCCTTCCCGAATATCGGCTGGTTGAGAAGAAAATTCATTGCTTATTTTTTAATTAGATTATGGTAAAACGAACAAAATTGTGGGAAACCTGTTGCTGTCTTTCGTAACATTTCACTCAAATCTTGATTCTCTTCAAAAGTCAACAGCAACTTGTACAGAATAACATTATCTGGGAAATTTTGTGTGAATATTTTACTTCCCATGTACAATCTACGGCTAATCTTTAACCACTAACCATGAAAATAGTTCACATTTGTTTGCTTGATTTATCAAGTGATTTTAAAAATTGAGGATAACCATAAAAATGTACTATGCAGGCCGCAAAGTAATTATTGATAACAGGAACTGCCTTAGTGAACAAGCAAAATTTGTTCTTCTTTTCGATGGGCAGATAATTCGCCTTTTTGTATATGCTCCCGTTTAAAGATTCAATTGGTATATGTATTCACCTACTGTTACGGTCTTCTTCAAAGGTAGACAACTAACTGTATGCCGCAATACCATTCATTATAGTGTCCTCGTATTGATTAGTCAGACTAAATCAAAGGTGTTGCGCAAGTACATAGTTCTGCTGTTTCTCACTAACGGCAAGCGCTTTTGGCACCAAGACCGCATTTGACTGTGTTCTGTTAAAAAAAATGCGACTGATATCTACTCGGAAACAAGTAAAAAGTGTTAGTGTGCTTCTTTTTTTGTCTATGTGTGAACGAAATGAGGATGCATTCAGACGGCGTATGTAACTAACATCTGAATGTGCAGATTGTTTACACACTACACTCGGTAGTTAAGTTGCTTAGCCATTGCCAAACCTTTCTAGACTGAGTTTAACCTCAAGGAGAAATTCCTTTCATATGCACATGCAAACAGCCACTTCACCCTAGCTGACTTTATGCTTGACAGGTAGTCGGAATGAGAATATTCGTTAATATCCGAAGCTCCAAATTGCTAGACTAACGGTCTTGGTTAAAATATTTATGAGCTTTTAGGTCATGAATAAGTATACATAATTCATTCTCTCAAATACTGCGTTTGTGAGGATGTGCTATGAATTGAACCCGTGCTCTGACTTTTGTTTTCAGTTGTTGTTTTAAGTGTGTCAACTGGTATCACAAACAAATATTTACTGCACGACAATAGATTACTAATCACCAGATGATTTCTTCTTTCTTCTAGATGATAAACTTATCAATAGGTTTCAGTGAACTCGCTGTCTCATAGCCATATC
>LUCH01000452.1:52932-75211 GCA_013368495.1 Paragonimus heterotremus
AGAAACCCTGAGAGAGAAGCGCTTGGATCAACAGTTATCTAGAAGTGAGCTCAAATGGATAACTGCTAGAATCATAGACTCGCTTCGCCGACACACAGCACACATCAAGCTCCAGGCTTGAGAGAGTACTAGCCATAGCAGCTTGTTGGCCGACTTGTCGAATAGTGCGGACATTGAAAGCGCCAATGTTCACCAGTTGTCTTGGCCTCAGAAAACAATTATTGCTTGGAGGGATATGAAAAGCAGAAGAAATAGGGGGTAAAACAGAAGGAAAAAGTCGAGATCGGTTAATAATGTCACTGTCACTGTCGAGAGAACGATAACTTCTGATACTTTCCGGTCGTTTATGCCGCGGAAGAGGGTTGACTTGAGGGACCCCACCCCGAGCCTCTGACTCAAAAGTCTGACCTGCGAGACAACAGGATATGGGGTTTTCATGCGACCACATAATCAGTGAAACTGGTTGAATGGGATTTAATGTTCGATTTCGTTCATGCGAATATCGTGAACTTCCTTGTCTTACGGGATTACGTCTGACTAAAAGATTAGAGTATGTATTATACACTGAATCAGTAAAGAGGTTACGCGTTATTCTGATCAACCTTGCTCATTTAATTTCTGCGTAATAGCGAAGTATAACCAGAGCTCTAAAGATTCGTTACCTCGTGATTATTTCCAGTCTGTGGATTTTGTGGACGTCTATTTCGAGCTGTCCGGTAAACGCATGGCCATAATAACCTACGACGTTATTTGCGTTCTTTTCAATTTGCAGAGATTATCTGTCCCTTTCACCAGGAGAACGACAAAAGCAAAAAACATCCAATCCAAATTTAGCCAAAATATGGTACGAACGAGCCGTCAGATGCAACTTGCCTTCAAATCCAGCAACTTTTCTGATCAGCAGTACGATTACTTGCTAACTGGTTGATGACATTATTTATGTTAAACAGCTTGACTGAACGTTTGACCGTTCTTCGAAATAACGTTGTAATTAGCCTGTAACTTTATTTCAAAGAGTATTACATTATAATTTTTTGAATAGATGTGAATTTTGGTTTCTCATTCGTCTGTAAGTGACTTCTTAAATGAGATAAGCCACCATCAAATTCAACGATCTACTTTCTGTTCTGATTGACATGTTTTTAAGTCTGAGTGTGCTTTTCCTATTCCACTCTTTCAACGGCTTGAACACATACTAATTCATTGACTTTTGTTCGTAACCTAAAGAAAATCCCTTTGTCCGTTTCTAGTTCAACAGCTGAATCTATCTTCGTGAAATCCGACTCCTGTGTAAACGAATCAGCTGACTACCATTCACGCACTTGTGGTGACCAGATTTGTCGGTAGAATCTGTTTGACGCAGACGAATTCACCAGATGTTTCACGTTAGAAAACTGATAAAATGCGTAAATTTGTGAAAAGTCTGGCGAGCTAGTCGCTAGCACGGAAATTTAGTAAATTACCTTCAAACGAAACGAATGACCTTGTCTAATCATGTGGATCATCCAGTGATACAAACAAACGTGGACATGCCTTCATCCACCTTCAGTTAAACATTAACACGGAGTGATTCTACATTAGTTTTCGTAATAAAATTCCTTTACTACGGCGATTGTTTAGTGAGTCACAGGCGATACATGTGCCATGTTCGACAGTACACTGGTAACAAAGTTTTAGCAAAGGATCAATACCAAAATCGCGTACTAACGGTCCAATGACTGCCATTATTAAAGATCTTACAAGCTATCGTCGAGTTATAGGCACCCAGTATATCATGTGAAAAGCATTTTTCCTACTGAACAAATGAGCAGAGTAGACTATATGAGCAACACTAAAATTTGATGTTGTATTAATTTGATCACCTTTCAACCACGAACGGTGGTGCTTGGATAACCAAAGCGATAATCGTCTTGCAACAATGCTAATGTATACTGCTCATCATTAACCAAAAAATGATTACAAAGAGTGGCTAGTGTAGAACATGAGAACTTGTTTTCGAATTGTTATATAATAACGGGGAGAAATGAGAGTTCATGCACAGATGGACTGCAAAATAGGTTGTTTAGGCTATATTGTTAACCTTTCTTGTATCCATTTCAGTCACTGGACCCCATTTGAAAGGGTGATATTTTACACGCATCAAGGCCGTCTGTGTGCCCCATACTAATGTTATGAACCAAGCTGCGTTCTGATTGGTCTCACCTTCAACAACCAGCGACCCATTCGTCCGTGCATTTAAGAAATACACTACCGCTTGTAAATACCGCAATATCGTATGTATTTCTGAGTCACTTATTCTCTCAACCGTAGTTATTGCCTGTAAGGTTTTATGTTGATTACACCCGAATAGGAATACAACAGGTGATCCCGGAGGACAGTTCTTGTTAACTGATGGTGACTTTTGAATGAGCTCGATTGTGTGTATTGCGGTATGAACGAAACCTACCGGATGATCGTTCTGTATGAAGGCCTCTTTTAGAGAGTCCACCTCAGCTTCCAAAGTATCCCGTAAATTAACGATTTCGGTTGTCTGCAGCCGTAAGTCGTGTGTGAAAACTGTTGTAATGGTCTCAATTCACTCTCCCTTTTTCACTGTCCAAATAACAGGGATCCATCGAGTGAATTCACCATAACACAGTGTAATGAGAAGCATTCACTTATTTGAATGTCAGATTTGTCCAACAGCTGGGACGCTCAATTTTAGGAAATCCTTGCCACACATAATCTTCGGTCATCCTGATCAGGGTAAATTACGAGTGATGCACTCATCATTGAATAGACATGGGCCACCACGAGGACAACCTACTTTTTGTCTAGCCTCTGAAAACCACTTCCGATGGTACTTTTGCGATCGATTGGTGGAATCCCAGTGATTACACAAGTCTCTCGTTAAAGGGTCAAGATAAGTCAGATGCCGCTGATATTTCAGCTTTCCGAAGAGTCTAGTTGCAGTTTTACTTCCAGAATTACGTCAACAAAACGATCATTTTTTCTGCTTCTTGTTCGTTCCGCCGTTCACATAGTTCGATGAACAGTGAATATCCGACAAATCTTTTAGAGATGAAACACCATTCCACTACATCACTCTAATAAATCTTCCAGCTTTAAGACAATACATACCGCATCATGTGCAACCCATGACTGGTGACTTTGTTCAAATGACGGTTGAGTGTCACGTGAATAAAGTTTAACTTCGAAGTACAACTGTTCAGTTTTTCCAGAATTCAAGGGGTATCACTTCAGAAAATATTTTAACACTTGAGTAGACAAGACATAAAGACTAAATCCATTGCAACGTAGAATTTCTTGTTTTTAAATAGCAGTAACTTCTTACGTAACAGATCGTGAGATTGCTTTCAGCACAATTTTTAGACAGCATATGATTCTAAAACATCAAAATATTTATTCAGCTCGTTTTTCTAAGTTTACCGTCGGAAGTAAAGAGAGATAAAACTAAAACATTTCCTAAACAACCACATTTTTGAGCATTCACAAATGACACTAAAACGCACAAAAGCAAACAAACATATCACTAGTGCAGCAAGTGGTTCTCATCATATGGAGAGATTATCCTGAATTTGTAAGAATTTCTGCAATGACCGTGTGTGTGTGTGTCACAGGTGGGGAAAAACAACCCAGAACTCACTTGAAATAGTGGGTCTCTGTTTGGATAGTACACATACGTTATTCTGTTGTATAACAGGCAGTTTCATTCGTGAGTAGTATACTACTCACAAGCGACAATCAAGAACTAAAGAACAAGCGCCAACGCCAGGAAGACGACGGACCAGAAAAGACTATCGAAGTAGTGTGTACGCGCGATGGAGGAGGTGTCACCAGGGAGAATGACAACGTACTGTTACCCAGCATGTGTGAATGCACGTCAGTCGTGCAAATGAGCGTACGTGTTCGTGGTCCCATGTTTTCACACAGCCTGCACGGGAGTTCGTGTAATAAATGAATCTGCAGGCTAAACGTATTTTGCGGTCAAAACAGTTCTAAGTTACAAATGTGGACATTTAAAACGAGCAACTGATATTCAAAGGAATGCTACTTTATAGGGAATGAATACCTTCAGAATTTTTGATGGTCTAATAATAGCATTTGCTGAAACCATCGACAACTAAGTCAACGGATGAGCTAGTGAAATCGGTAGGTGACATATGCAACCGTAATTAGATTTACAGTTATGTAAGCTAATTTAGACCAGCCGAATCAAGATGGCGTCGGCATGATGACGGTGCCAACAGCTCAGTTGGTGTTTGGTAAATCGGACTCAAGTGTCCGAGAAAGATGTTTCCAGACAGGTGTATTCACAAATACACACAAAATATGACAGGAAGATTATTGAAGTAAACGAATTCACTACCTTGCAGTTGGAAAAAAATCTTCCAGTGCTGAAATTCGGAACGATCAGAATCCTCAACTTCTAAGCAATAATTCACAGGAATCCACATCATTATTAGGCCAATTACATAATGTTTATTTGGTATAATGTTGCCAAAGCGAAACGAATGAACATAACACGTTCAGTTGAGGTCAGCCAGGTCGCAGACACAAATGGGGATATGGCTTTGATACAATTACTACAAGATTATGGTGTCGCCGAAAACAAAGAGGTTTGATTGATGATTGTGTGAGCTTTGTGACATGGTAATCGTGAAGCCTGAACAAAACGTATGAGTGAACATGTGGGGTAGATTAGTCAACCGAATTCCAAGCTACACAGCCGTGGATACAACTTTCAACTGACTGCCCCAAACTCGGTAATTCGGTTGAAGGAGAGTGACTAGGCGATAGCATGATTACCATCGACAAGATTTGTTACTAACGCTCTGCTGATTTTCTTAGTAGCCCTGTTAATTACTCAGACTGGGTGATGTTTGTAGATACGTCCACGTAAATGTATGGTCATATGGCCCAGTTAACTGGTTTTTTAGGAGCAAGTAGTTAGACGCAGACATGAGGTATCCGCAGAAATAGGCAACTCATCTTGTGAATACAGACACAATATTACAGTAAATTTAAAACAACCGGGTAGTATGATAACGTGAAAGATTCTGTTTACAACGCTTCAAACTCTCCTAGTAAATGGTTAATCAATTGTATAATCTTTGAATAATGAGGAAGTATACACCTTCTTTTACGATAATTACGTTTTATGCTTCTCACTGCGCTATACAATCCTGTAGTCGTGTAGTCGTTTTACAAGAATACCGTACTAAGGAGACATAATTTATCGGAACCTGTATACTGTGTATATATTCTGATGAGTTTGTCTTTCAAGCACTCTATCAGATTTCATTTGTGGCAGTGTGACGAAGTTTCCGGAAAGCCTCCACTGTTCAGTTGATGCTTCTTTCCTGTGGATTCTACGGTGAACAGATTAATTAACACGGTATCCAGTGCGAACGGCTGAGTAATTGTTTAGCCCAGACTGTTGCGTAAGCCATAGGCTAGTGTGAGCCAATCTGGCCTAAAACCACTAAGTGAAACGTTTATACGCAACTTGAGTCTCACGTTACCTCGCGGTTGTTCAAGATGCTCCTAGAAAACTTCCTGGTAGTTTTTATGTTAATGTTAACTAGGTGATTACCACATGAGAATCTGAGCAGAAATTTGAGTTTTGGTAGTAAAAACGATAACGAGCTCCTGCAAGAGAACAAATGGATTCCACTGTTTTTTCTCCGAGCAATTCTTACTGGAAGTTCCATGCTTGCGGTATTTATGATCAGTTTATACCAACCACATCTCATGCTACATGTACCTAATTTTGTTTTGGACTGTCTTTAATGCAGACGTGCAAGTTTGTTCAGTTTGTACACAATGAACTGATAATTAAATCTCGAAACTAAACCAGTATCTATTCTACTTCCAGTTTAACTGCTTCTTGGAAAATCGAAGTGGATTCATCTGCCCCGTGATGTGAACACCTCCTCTATCTTCACGAATTACGAGCGAAGAATCGGTCACGTTGATAATACAGCTCTTTATTTTAAGTATGAACAAATTTCCATTGTTTTTATTGACGTATGTTGTACTAATCAAATGGGACGGAGTCTTCGAAGCTCCATAAATTGGTCAGCACCCTTAGTTCGGACCATCTATTTGTCAGCAGTTGCACCTTTCTACTTTGTGGTAGTAGACAGAATAACCGGAGCTTTTCATACATATGACTTGACTGTTAAGTGTTGCATGCATTATTTAAATGTAGACCTAGGCAGCTGTGGCCTCTGACGTATGAAGCGGATTGCATCGAATTAATAGTAGGCAATTTGTCTATCGAAGCCGGGTGAATTTTCATCTAAATTCAGTCATCTATACATTAGTTATTGTAATGTGCCTAATAAACACTACTTTCTGGTACCATATTTCGTCTTGTGATAAAAACAATTGTAATTAGATTCATATACGTCATTCAGGGCATGTCTACCAACAGTTCATTTGTTTTACGAACTTCTATTACAAACAACTGTACGTTGAGCAACAACAAATCTGTTAAAGGCCACAGACAAATGTTTTCCAACCTCAGCAGGCAACAATAACGTCAGTTTCTTCATAGAGATTTCAGTAGGGAGAAAAATCTGTTTTCTATGCACTGGAGAGCAGGTAATTGAATAAATGATTTCGTTTTACCATTAGAAAAACACTTCGGCGGAAACTTAATTGTGAGCATTTTAGTACGAAATTGGTGATGGTCTTGACTTGTCACATAAAAATTAATGTAGCTGTTCAGTCGCAAAGTAGTGCATAAATGTCATTCGGTTTGCAGACCGCAAACGATTTTCGCGGCAAAAACAAAGAACTCTGTTTATGATCGTGAGTGTACAACATGGAATCTTTTCATTAAGTACTTCTGTTATTGCCACTCATCAAAAGGTTGTACATAAGGGATGTGTCCAACCTAATACATACCGTTGAACAAAGCAGACACGCTGTTTTCAAACTCTCAGCTGGCACATGTGCAAAAACACACGTTTTATATGAGCCGTTTCATTTTGGCTCAAGCAAACCGCATTTTTGCAGACATGCACTAGCTGACGAATCATTGATTTTGAGTGAATATTACAGTTTTTGCTGTTATGACCGTCTCCGGAAGCATAGTTCATGGGATTTTTGGTAACTATAGGTCCTTTATTCAATCACCCGTTTGTACGTGGTATCTTCGATCTCGCATCGGATTTTGAGGTCTCGGTAATCGAAAGGAACGTACAGGTAGTTAGGACTTTCATTTGCGACATCTGATGTTGTGATCGTAAAGAATGAACTGATCTCCTCCACTTTATCAGATATTAGTTGAAACATGAACTGAACCATTCTATTTTATCTTTTTGGGAATGCTCAACTCATTCCATTGTCTAACTGAAACGGACTCGTCAATCGACACTGCTTTCTATATACTGATCGATCGCCAATTATTTCCTTGTTTGTAGGTCGACATACGGTATTCGATGAAACTGTCTCCAGTGGAATAAACGAATGGAGAATAAATGTAGGGACGAGTGAGAGATACTGTCCGAACAGATGATAGATATAACTTAAGAACCACATTCAAGACGGTTGCAAAATGGTTATAATAACATCAAATAGCTTCAGACGCTCTGCCTGAGTGATTAATTAGCCAGGGCATCTTTTAATAACTTCGACAAGTTTGAGCTAATGACCTTGCCCGAGTTATACGCACTGAAATCTGCCAACAACCTTGCTCTATTTTTGTTTAGGGGTGTATGCGTACTTGAAGCATTTTCGAATGGTTGAAAAAGAAAAAACCCAACGAAGTTTTAAGTTTACAAACTGCAATACGAGATGATCTTTGAAAAAAAAATCAAAATCTGCGAAAACAAAGTGGAAATCCACAACTGTTTCATATTTTTAATGAAAAGACAATCAGTTAAACATTAGACAGGCACTTGATTAGGGTATAGAAAGAGAGCAGCCTATAAAAATTACAGAAAAACAATGATTAGTGACTCAACAGTTCATATTAACTGAAGTGGCTACAGACCGATTCTCATGAAATTTCTGGATCTATGGTAAGAAATATGCAATTGAGAACCGGTCATTCATCCGTCGATCTTTTCCAAAGTTGGTCTCATTACTTGCAGACATTTTAGATGCCAGTTTGAAGGAGTGCTCACCTGTTCATATTAAAAACAGTTAAAGTGGGGGTATTTCAGAAATTTTGGTATTCCAAATTTTCCAACCAGGAAAACAAGTTCTTATGAGAGATAACAATGTGCTCGTCGCGATTGACACATTGCAATCAACACCACACACAGCCATAATCTCTGCAGGTACACACAAATTATTGATTTGACATCGCTCATTGAAGGAAGAGTTCTGCATCCTTCGTAAACAATTAGACGTGAACATAGTGAAACTGGATAAGTAGGCTCCCTGATGTTTCTGGTGTGAGAATGAACAGATAATTAGTTGGAAATTGAAATCTGTTTGTAGCATTATGATATATGCTTTTAATAAAATGAATCCAAAAGAAACTAAGTATCCGGATTCGGATGAAAGAGGGTGACTGGTTCATTGTCACTTGGTCCGAATGCTCAGCTGTGACATCTTTCATGCAAAGATTACCTCGTTTTATTGTAGGCTTAACGGGATAATTCACTTCGATACACTGACATTTGACCGGCACATGTTCTCTGAAGATCGGTCGTGCCTTTTCAAAGTACGAACGCTGAGAACGTGAACTATCACCGGTCGTGGTCATATATGAATTTCTGGGATGCTGGCCATACGATGGGTAAACGTTCCATAGGATCATTTACGATTACATAGGAATTGTAAATGCCCCCCATGGTATAAAGTTTTCTTAGCTAAAGAACAATGATGCTATCAGAACGTGGTTGTTTCACGTCTAAATACCCTACTTTCTATACGAACTTCTTGACGACTGTGTTTACCGGCGTTAAAAATAGCCTTGCTAGAAAGATTTCTTACTGATGTACTAACTCATTTCTATTGTAAGAATATTTAAGGAAAATGTACAGCCAGGAGCTCAATCAATAAATCAAACTGACGGTTCCAGTCCTTTTTTCAAACTGTTTAAATGGACGTACATACCCTTGACATAACTTATAGATGCGCTAGTTTACAGAAGATGACCAATGTTCGCGGTGCTTAAAACATATTCTGTTGAGAATTTTCGTTTACAAAATGTTATTTACCAGCTCGTTAGAATCACCCGTGCAACACCAACCGTAACTAACCCATTGTTATGTTATAACTTGTAGTTTTGTGGAATAAGCTTAGAATTTCTAAGTAATACACGACCCTTTCTTAAATAAATATGATTTGAAGTCAATTTTAAAATTGGCAAGACATTTGGTCAACTTTTTCCTCAGACTTTTCTTCTTCTAACTGAAATTGCTAGATTGCACGACGCATTGTTTTCTGACACTCATGGCTTATCAGGGTAGTTTCTTGCAATTAAATGCTTGGTTAAACTAATCGATAGTCGCAGAAGCTAGTGCCCGATACCCTTAACCGTACACTTCTATGTCGGAGCGGATATGATCAGCCCAAACGATAGACGCTACATTTAGTTCCGACTTGATACCGTTCTTGCAGTCAACTCACCTAAAGTTTTCTTGTAAGTAACAATCGTTTCTATGGTAAAATATGTTCTGCTTGTTCACAGATGTTTGATTGCATCATTGTTTACTCCTCCAATATAAAAGGTTACTTGTTCAGTTATCCACCATTGAGTGTTTTTTAAGGATGGTGGCTGTTGTTTGGGAGTAAGTAACGAGGAAGGTTAATGCAAGAATTACTTGTCTCGAAACATACTACTAGTTTTTGAAAATAGGCCGTATGGCAATTTTGGTTCTGTGTGAAAGACCGTATCGACTGTATGATAGTCACTTTATGGCAGTCAGATTCTTGACCATTTGTCAGCGGCATATATCCTATGGCGAAAGATCCGGACTTCGGCAGTTGGGTTACCAAGCCACGTTGAAAATTCAGAAATTTCACATTTGGACTTAGTTACCTACCCAACTAAATGTGTCATACGGAATCCACCAAATGATGTAGCTGATTAAAAACCAGGCAGAATTTCTCGATCAGTTCACGCTGGAATCCACTGAAGCCACCGACAATTGTTCACAGTGAATGGGTGATAAGTTGTTCGGCAGACTTAATAAGTTAGAAGGTCCAACTGCGAAATTTCTGAGCTTCAGTCGTGGTTTCGTAACTCAACTGGTAGAACATTTGCCTTGTTTGGAGAGGTTGTTTCTGTTGTTGTTTCGAATGCAGCCGAAGTCCAGATTTTTCGCAAATGGACCTCTCCTAAATTACCAAATCCGCCAAACTACTTATCAATAAACCATTTATCAATAATTTTGATAATCATTCGTGTAAGAAAGAATATTCATACAGCTGATACGTTTTGTTTTCTCCGTAATTCTATTACATTACCAAGTTATTGGGGTTTTAATCACAGAGTAGTCCATCCTCTACGGCTGTCGTGATGTTTTCAAAGCCTTCTACTATTTCAGCCCACACTCACTATTCATTAGTCTGACTCACATAATGTCTTCTGAGAGAATATATCACAACCAGCTTGGATGCTGGGTCTTTCATGTATTTACTTACCATCGACTGCTAATGGTGTGACACAGTCAGTGCGTGGTCCAACACTTATATCACATCAGGCTGACGTATTTTGTTTTTCCATCTACCTCCCCGTACACAATAGGCAACTTACAAATTGTGTGTTGTTTGATCTAATCAGCAAATAAGTGTAACTAGCTTTTATGAATTGTGCACGCTCGGTAAAATAATCTGATGGGTAGTTTTGTTTTGTATCAGTTTCTAAAATTCCGTGCACACAAAAGGAAACTGATCAAAACTTAAACTGTTACCGTGAGATCTGAAGTAGGCGAACAAACGATGACAGCTGATAATGCTAAGGTTTAATTTGAGTTCTCTTGAAAGTTTCTATAAACGGTCATTAACACTTAAGTGAGTGACATTTAGAGCCTACACTAGAACCGTCTGATTGGTCAGCGCACGTGATTTTATCCTATTTGGATGGATGATTGTAAGTGTCTTATTTTTATCCTCTAGTTGAGAGTACAACTTTCTTCATATCCACAGTTTTGCCAGAAGCCAGGAGGTGGGCTGTAGGTTCACAGTCTGTCCGTTGCTATTGTTTAAAATTCTGCTACTTTACGGATCCTGTTCGTTCAAACACCACATAAAAAAATGACTATAACCTGAGCCAGCATTGTATGAGTAGCAGTCAGTCAGTGAGTTACAATTAAGTTATTAAGCCTCAGTTGATCAGTTAATCAACTGATGACTTCATCAACTCCATAAAGTTTTCAAACTCTCCATGGAATCGATAAATATCAAACACCATTGACCCAACTTTCATCTACAGATAGGCCATCCTACTAGTCTGTTTTGGAAAGAAAGCCACTGACTTGAATTTCGCTCTCGTTGAAGTTAATTAAATTGTGAATAACTCTGCGAACACGATCAATAAGTCATAATATTACATAAGGGAAAATGTGGCTAAACAGTTACATGTGATAATTTGGTCTCCTCTAACATGTGAACAGCATCAGAGTTGTTAACGCATTCGCTTCAGAACCGTGTTTGATGGAGTTTCACTTTCTGTATGAAACAAATGTATGAAGTTTATTAGCATTGAGAAGAAAGCGGAGACTGTATTCCTAGGTCAATTGTGAGAAGAGATGGGTTAAATTTCTGTCTTGAATAGAAAATTTGAATTATCAAATTACCAAATCACTTATCAGTACAGTTGGAACAAAAGCTTTATACAGCAGCTGAGCGGTGTTTTTGACATCTTACGACATCTCATTAGAAACCGTCCTCAATGTTTTTTCATCATTTGTGTTACTTAATTTACGAAATATTCGGTACTAAATTTTATCACAATATGAAACAGAAGGGAATTTCAACATTCTAAATAGTATAATCTCATTATGTTTGTTGACTGTATGCTCGATTCTGATTAGGGAGTATCTCCCAGGTTTATGCTTATCTCCAGTTCAGCGTGTACAGTTTGTCGTAACGTAGCTGTTGCATGCTAGAACTTTCGACAACGTAAAGCGAACTGCCTTAAATGCTGTCACACATGTAGCTGGAAGCACTTCCGACCATGTCTAGCAGCGGATATGTACACGAATCAAAAGCCCCATTTATCGACTGAACCTTAAAGGTGTTCTATCAGACGCTTAGACAGTAACTTAACCAGGTCTATGCTGAACTAACCCTTCTCTTGTACCAGTATGTGCATTCGATTATTTTTTACGATTTTTTATTTCCTCTTCCTCATTCCTGTTCATTCATTAAATGACTGCCCTGTATATCAAATCTTATTGACTACGAAACAATTCGTAGCAAACATTAGTTAACGTCCAGTAGCCAATTAATTCTCGGTTCCACTGATGCTTTGGTGAAACTGCCTATGAGAAACGCAAGTTTCTTAATGTTGACCATGTCTGACTTTTCTGTGAACGAAACACGTTACTGGTTTAATTCGGTTCTGATGTGTGAAAACGACTCAAGAAGAAAATGCCCGGATCGCTTGTACAACCTGAGTTCTGCCGGTTCTGAGCTATAGATGCGGCTTTTATCGATGTACATTTGCAAGACAAAATTCTCTTGTAGATAGATTTCACCCTCCTTCTCTAGACGAAGAAAGGTCAGAGTAGAACCTGATCTGATAACAATCGTGTTACGTGCCGGGGTTAAATCAGCTCGATCATCAGTCGTGTGAACCTAACTTTTGTTGGGGATTTTACAAAACCAGGAATCTTATGGGTTAGCTTTTACAAGCGTTTATAAACATTGTCAGTGAAGATAGTTGGGTCGTTGCCATCCCGTTTGATCTCTACGATCGTAATACTTTGGATTATGGTAAGTTATTGTATGCTGTACAAAAAACTACATAAACTACTGTTTGGACGCTGATTTTGGGTTAATTCAAGGGGGTACCCGTAGAAAGCATAGGTGATAATCATGAAGCAGGTCTTGATTCACATCCAACCATTGTCTAGAAAGGGGAAAGGGTGGAGTCATACGTAACTATCTACTCGTGTGGCGAACCGCCGAAGGGATATCACTTTATTTATTTCCCACGAACGATATTGGAAGTTAAGGCTCGATCAGAATTGTCTTCAAAATCGGCGAGTTGATCTCTGTTCTTTGATATTCTCAATAGTCTTGAAGACATCAGTGAAATCTGTCAAGTTCTGTTGGTATAGTTTCGAAATGGCTTATTCCACATTGCCGGCCTTATTTTCAACGATCTATTGTTATAGATTTTCATTGACTCGAGTGTCGAAGCCGTCTATGAATATCCCGTAGTTTCTTTGATCGATTGTTTTTAAATTCAACCAGCTGTTGAGAATTTCACAGCCATGCGTTGCTGTGCGGATTCAAATTGGGAGTTCAATTCAAAAAATTTTTTTTTGCGGGGGTGGCGGAACCGTGTGTATTTCCTTTGTGGTGTACTGAGATAACGTGCAGCTGACCACACTTTTGGACAGAGGGAAAGAGGAGGAGCAAGTTTCTTATTTGTGATTGAAACCACTCTCGAAAAGTTCACACAGCGGTTTTTTGTTTCACTGGTACCCTTAAAATCACTGGTGACACCAGATTATCTAAACCTGTTACCAATATTCTATCCTTGTCCGTTTTCAGCTGTTTCTTATGCTTTCTTAATCCTGAGTTTTATCACTGCCTCATCACGTGACAAATTTTTGGCCCAATTTATTTGCACACCACATTTACGTAACTCAATCTGATGGTGCATGCAAACGGTCAAATTGAATTGAATATCGTTTGTTAATAGATGGTATTAGTCTATTTTTTGCACTGCTTGTTAAATCCAAACAATTACGTTTCTTTTGGAGACATCAGTGTCTGGTGTATTTTCTTCGATCTGTGACTCACATTTCCCATTTTTCTTAATAGAGCTATCCCGGATTTTAATGAACTATTTGTTTTCTCGTTGAACTGTTATCGATTTTATTGTTGCAAAGGCGTTTCACCAGACTGGTCCTACCGACAGCATAAGAATGTGTGAATGTAATCAATACGGAATCAATTATTCTTTGATCACTACTACGAAACACGTGGACAGCTCGTACAAGTGTCTGGACACATGTAAACTATTTGACTACTAAGTACCACAAAGCTTGATTATGCAGATTGATACAGTAGAAGATTAGATGAACATATTTGTCACAGTGATGAAACAGACGTTTGAAGAAACGTCCCATCTCTTCAATGGGATTTCGGAGTTCGATTCAGAGTATACAAGAAAACAGTATGCATGAACCTCCTGGACGGTGTCCTGCTGCCTTTGTGACCTAATTACTTACGTTTATCGGCTTTTTAACAGAACCAGGAGAGGTGCTGAATCTGTGCATACTGAGAGTCAATGTAAACGAAATTATCGTAAATGGTCACTTTAACGGTCAATCATTTCTTTTACTAATGACCCTCATTTGGTCACTTCATTTTTCACTTTTCACATCCTCAGCAGTAGTGTAGTGCGATGTCCGTAGCATCGTTGCCGCCCTTTTTTAAAAGAACAATTTTGCGATCTGTTTTTTTAACGACTTATATGAAGAACCGTGGATTACTGATTCAACTGAAACGAGTCACACATGTAGCCGGTCTCAGACGGAATCGTTAAGTCCGATGATCGCACCCAATGATGTTCAAAATTGAGCTTTAGTTTATGGAAATGTGTTTCACATGGAAGGATGTCACAATCACATATAAAGCCATCGTCATAACAGCACCAGTATCAAAATGTACATCAATATGATTGAGGTACTTTGTTCTGTCTATAGTTATATCGCTATCAACGATGGTTGGTGATTTCCAATAAGATCATGATCGACTTCTTTACCTGCGTGGGGATGAGTGAGGAACACCATTGCTATTCGATCTTGTACGCATATGGGTTAACTGATGTTAGTGGGTAGTTAATTCTGACCATCAATTACCTGCCTAGTTTTTCATGAAAGTGGCGGTTCAACGAACATTTAAACCGTACTACAAAGAAGAACATTAACTTGAATTAAGACGTTTTGCTACGTCACGTGAACCTAACAAACGAGCAAATCTAAAACTACACGAAAAGAGGATGACGGGTTAGTCAGCAGAAAACGCTCAATGAGGGCTGTCTCTCTTAACCTAGGCCGAAACACATTTGCTTTGTTTTAATAAATATGTAAACATTAATAACCATTAACACACGGTACGGAATATACAATAAACCCTGTTTTGTTCATGCTAATTGAAAGGTCATCACATAATCGTAACGCGCCATTTGCTTTTTTGACACCTGTGAGTGACATGGTCTAAAGAACCGATCACCCTAACTAATTCAAGTTGGTACAGTTTATCCGCTATAGAAATATTAGTTGCATACTAAATCTACTTTGTACCTGACTGAAGATACGATGGCAGTCTTTCTGTCGTATTCACCAGCCAAGAATATTCTCGAATGGCTGCGTTTCTAGCTTTGCAATTTTAAACCTTTCTCTATTTTAATCTTCATGTCTACCATTGATCTTACTTTCTGGTAGGGAAGTGTGTTCCTTGTAACTGAATAGAATTGAGTACGAACCGAACGGTTTCAGATTCAAAGCCGAGTACATACCTTTTTTACGTTCAGTTTTAGATCACTTCAATGTCAAACGCTTTTTTTGGTATGCGCACTGACAGTTTAGTCTTCCAAAGAAATAGAATATAAGTTTCTAAAGCGCTTGGTGTCATGTGGCTGATTTCCGTCGATTCCTTCTGGTTTATCTGCTCCATTCTGTGTTTTCTGCTAGGTTATCGCAATATTTACTCCAACGTCAGTAGAGATGGTTGAGTTAGTCGGACAATCTATCATATTTGTAAATATCAGAACAAGCACTAGGAACTAATTAGAATGGATACAATTCCTTTGACAGAGATTACGATAAAAACACTCCATCACTTTCAATGTGAATTAACCCAAAAAAACAAATCACTGAACGGATCGAGTTTTCAAACAGAGAGGTCAAAAATGGACTCCGTACTGCAGTCAGTGATCAACGAAGGATGAACTCATTAAGACAGCAATGTCTGACAGAAATTTGGAATGTGACAACCATGGTAAATGAGGTTGCATTCCGTAAATAATTAACAAAACATCGGAGCTGCTTTCTTTGTGTACAACACAATAGAAATTCAGTTACAGTTGTGCAGTACACGCAGCGGCAAGCAAACTGGAAGAAAGTTGAGACCTTTTTTTTTTTTTACAAACAAACCACATATTAATCAATGACTTTGATGTGACCTCTCGCCAAATACAATATGTCAAACAAACCAAACATGGGATGTAAAACACAGCAAACAAACTGCAATAGATCTGAAACCGAACGGCTTTCGTGCACGGCAAAGTTTTCTAGACGAATACCTATGAACAAGACAACGAACAGTTTCTTGCATGTTGCCTTGCAGAACAAATCGAAGATACAAAACGGATACTTTTGTCGTTGCAAGAATATTAAGTATCCCGACGTTCCAGCTCTCACCAAATGAGCTTGGGCTAGCGAATTATGAGTAAATCCCTAGTACAGATCCAAAGTGAAGGGTTGTACTGTCACTGCTCACTTGTGTTCGGTTGGTTTAGTATTGAGGTTTCCAAAGCTTCACACCTCTCATGGATGGACTTTCGACCGTTAAGTCGAATGGATTCCGAATTCCCCGCGTAGTTTCCGACCTATGCTTTGCGACTTGGAAATTTGGAGTCATCCTGACTCACTAGGAAATGACACATTAACAAAATGAACTTTATTTCGGGTAGGTGAGTACAGGTAATTTTACAAAGTGTACCCAACCAAATGAACTATTTATCAAAGATAGGAATCTGTGAGCAGGTCAATCAGATAATGTGAAATCATCCAGCCAAGATTCGTGCACTTTGAGTGAGCTTGTTGCCTCAGTTATAATAATCTTGTTAAAAATGTGCTACAACGCTTTGCGAACAGTACGTAATTGGCTGACTGCTCGGTTTACCGTCACCATAATATCGTAGTAAACTTACCTTTGTCCAGATTATAAATACCAAAGTTTATTGAAAAACAGTTTTAGTGAAAGTATGGTGGTGTTTCTCACCAGAACTGAAGTAAATGTGATTGTTTCTTCAGTGTGACAGTTTACATCTCGTCCTGTCCACCTATTTCGGAGATTCCTCTTGTAATCAACAATGCTTTGCGGTAAATCAATAGCGTTCAATGCATACAGCTCTGACGCGTCGAAACATCACGGTACCTAGATTAAACGACCAACTTATTCACCACGTTCATTGCCAGTATCATTTTCTCTGTCCCCTTTTTGTCCTACATTTTCCTCTAATTCTATCGGTTGCTGGTGCTACGCTTGGTTAGTTGCTTCTTCATTTCACATTTCCTGCCACCTGAGAGAACAAGATCGAAAGAAACCACAACTTCCTTTATCTGCCTATATTTTCAAGTCACTCTGCTTCATTTCTTTAACAAATAATTCACCATCGGTCGTACAAAATTTTATCAGTCTGTCTGTTAATTTAACCTCAGGGAATTCGTGATTCTATGAATCGGATGTAACTCCAAATTCTGCTTTCCGATAAACACGAATTAACGTATCAGGTTTTAGCTTCCTTTGTTGAACCAGTGATTAATTTCGCCGGTTTTACCAAATGAGTATTTTCACCTTCCTCTTCCAGTCTCTTGTTGCAATTCGGCAGAATAAATTGCAACAGCAACTTTCAAGCTGCTATATTTGAATTATCAAATTATTGTTTAGATCACTGTAGTTACATGGGGAATCAGTTGTTGCAAACGTATGTTTGAATGTATTACAAAGTGGCCATTTGGAGCAACGTTATTAACGAAGCCTTGCAATAACTATCGTCCAATGAATACGTTAATCATTCCCCCAAATGATAGTACGGTTTTGCTATATTTCAAGAGCGGTATCGTCCAAAACATCTTAGATTTTAACATTTCCCATTCACCGCTAATTCCATTTTTTTGCTGATCAAGCTAACAGATATCAACAGGGACAATTGTTGATTGGGAATTTTCATTCGCTTTTGCTCCTGGTTTCATCTTCTTAAGCATTTGATGAGAGTAGATACTTACACTGTAGAGCTGCTTGGTCTAGAATGAAAACGTCCACAATAGTTCGCAGATGCTGTTAGCACATGTCCCGTCTAACACACAGAAAGGCATTTCTAGTTCAGACTAAAAACATACGTCATAAATTCAACTATGTTTACTTTCAATGTAGGCAGCCAATCAATAGTTTATCAGCAACAAGACCATCCGTTCTGAGTCAGCTACTTTAGGATTTTCTTCCTCAAGATCGATGTCACATCGGAACATTGAGTAAAACGTGAACAACTCATAAGATCTGCCCACTGATTGGTGTTGGGATCAAAAGTGATGTACCAGTTTGATAGTCATTCTTTTTAACTTAAAATCCTCACCATAGAGTTTATGTTATAGTATCCCTTTATTTTGCTTGAGAAACATTCGGTGAACTTGGGTCAAATGCAGCAGGGGATTGGAGAACATTTCTTCAATAAAAATGGACTGGTGTTTGGATGTAAACATCAGTCAGTTGCCTACCAGTTGTCCGTATTAAACACATTGCATTGTAACCGTACCATATACCATAGCAGTTTTACATAGCTACTAAAACTAAGGCGGTTATCTCGCCAAACACAAATTATGTGAGCAGAATGAGGCGTGGCCCCTTACTGCCGAAAGTATGTACACGAATTGATATTTAAGGTTAGCTTCCCTACGTGCTACAGATGATGTAAAGTTATAAACGAAATGCTCCAAGTCACATGCACGTCGTTAAACATGCAAAAAACAACGTCATTCCGCGTCACGGTCGTAAATACACCAGAGCAAAACTTTCAAGAAACTGATTGCAATCTGCAAAGCAACTCGAAATTTCTTTAAACCTGGTGCAGAGAACTAGTAATCACTGTTTTAAATGAACCTGGGTTAGCGTTTCCCATGGTTTCTCGAAATGCTTTATTTGAACTTGTGATTGAATTATGTGTCATTAGCCCGTTAAGAGACGGATAACAGTGATACAGTTAAAGGCAGCCAGTTGTATTGCAAGACACTTCCGTGATGACGTCATGCTATTATGAACAGTAACCAATTAAGTCAGACGCTGCATGAAAATGACCCAGTGGGCTACTTTCATCAACCAGACACGACGGTGTCAAAGACTGTAAGGCACAGTAGCCCACCTCTTGGAAAAGAATGCAATGTGAGAGTTGTAATACTCGGAATTAGGGACTTCGAATAGCCCTAGAAATCGTACTCGGATTGAAACCTCCCACGCAAGTAACAAGGAGAAGACTTTGTACTGGTTGCAGTAAGCAGTTCATATTCATAAGACAAGAAGCCGAATTTATGGATGTACAACAGTATTAAAGAAATCATAGTCACTCATTGGTTGATCGTATTAGCACATACAAAGTCACAAACTGAACGTTAATTGGTGTAATAGGGAACCAAGAAATAAGCGAATCACAGAAGGCGTAACACTGAGACTGTTCGTCCAATCCTGGTGTAGTATCTTTAGCACGACGCTTGGATTGGTTCTTTGTTATAACTCCTATTGTGTCGGGGTTTGGATAAGCGGTGAATCGAGTAGATTTTCACCACAAGATTGTTGTCAGTTTCCAAAACGTGATAAATGCCTCCGTATCAGAGCACTCGAACCACCTATTGTCACATGAGCATTAGTATTTGACAAGTCAAATTTGGACGCGTTTTTTCGAAAACTGCCAAGACTCTAGCTAGTGTATGGTCTAACGATAGACGACATTAGTAGTGCAGAATAAACTGGTATAACAATTATCATCAACAAATCAAATGGCTGGTATTGAGTCACATGAAAAAAGTTACTCGTCTTGTTTCTCAGAAGAGGGACTAGAGTGCTGCATATCTGAGTTTATTCGATAGAGCTGGAAGTTCTACAGGACTTTATCTCATCATGTTGAAGGAGCATTTAAAAAGAATCAGTATTAACGCCGGTTTGATATTGTTAAAAGGTCCACGACACAACTGCTGTTTTATAATTAGACACGAGGGATCCTCTACGAAAAAAACGAACGTCATATTTCCTTTTTATTAGTTATAACTTCAGATATTGAGCACACTATCAGCTGACAAACTGATATTAGATACCCTGAGTTGAAACGATTAAGTAAGCCGTAGAAATTTCAATCCACTCGTGGAGTATCAGTTGACATGTGAAACTGATAAGTTATGTCAACTGCAGTATCTGTGATGTAAGCTGATGAGCCACAATGAGGATGTGCAGCAGCTTGATATAAATCAGGTGGACCACACACATCATTCTGACCAATAAAACCATACCTACATCGTGTTCATTCAGTGGTCGCTCACAGGACTCGGTCAGCAAATTGTTGAGACACGGTGCTGTATTTTGTCTGTTGCAATAATTCACCGTTATCGGTTTTTGTTTGGACCATTTGGTAGGATGTACTATCGTTTAAGGTGATCATGAGTAGCATAAATTGTAAATTTATTGCAACATGGCATGCGGTCTGGAAATGTTCTGTAGACTATCGTGTAAACTGAGACTAACACGAAATCCACGGTGATAGAGACAACACTTTGAGTTTCTTTCAGGAATGTGTGATACCTCAACAGCAGTAGATTTTAGCTCCAAACTACCTGATGTCATTAAGATAGGGGTGTTTCTCAATCGTTCACAACCATCTTATGTTGTCTGTATTTTTATTCTCTGTTGTCGGCAGTAGAAGCTAACCAAACTATACAGCTGGCGTCAGCGAAAAACAGGGGGTTTCGGCATTTGTTTTGATGCTTTCTGGAATAGGCCACTGGAGCAGGGTGTGTTGGCATAGTCGTTATATTCGGTTGAATTCGCTGGATAAGCACTTGCTGTCAGGTTGACCTCTGTTTGTCGTCAGCAGATGCAGAGAAGTTAAGGAACCTCAGGAGGAAGAGAGGTGTTGTACAGCATACAGCTTTGTTTGTAAGTAGTATAGTGCGTACTTTTGCGAACTAAGGGGCAGGTCTCAACGCCAGGAAAACCAAAAACCAGTAGCGACTATTGGAACAGTGCATACGCAACGAGAGGAATGTGGTACCAAGGTGAACGACAATGTATTACTGCCCAATGTGTGTGTGGATACACGTCAAACATGCAAGAGTGTACGCGTTCACTGCCCTGTGTTTCGAGGGGTTTCTTACAGTAAACAACTTCGCAGGTTAAGCGTCCTTTGTGATCACGATATGAACAACTGTTTTTATGTTGATCCCCTATTCATCGGACATTGGTAGACTGGGAGTAAGACAGTTCCCCTGGACCTCTTTCTCAGATATCACTGTTACTACTGTTGACATAATCGTAAACAGTTCGTTCAAATTAAGCAATCAGATCGGTTTCACGTTATCTCCATTTGCTACGATTTTAATGTTATTGACCCCCACTTCTGCCTTGCTATGTTGGAATTTCATGACATTCGATTTTATTCCTTTGGCTTTAACACACCAAAGCGGTGTGCACTTCTAAGGTGCTCGATAGTCGGCAACTGCCATTAACAAAATGATCACAAGTCACATATATTCGCAACATTTAATGATCAAACAAGTGCATAGTTAACAACTGTCTGTCCACTAGCTCGTATTGATTGGACCAAAAAGTACTTTGGCTCGTTTAAGCTTTCTGTCTGTAATTGCTCTTTGTTGCAAAAGTCGTTCAAGACCCTATGCGACTTGACCTCTTTTCAGAATTGTTTTTTGCCTTTTTCAGTCTTAGTTTGCCAAGGTTAGTTCAATCTCAGAGAATTTCCAACAGTTTGTCAGTGTGATCTTCCCAGTTCATAACAATTATGCTTTTGTCTTGGAGTCTCACAAGAATATCGTCAGGTTTGTAGACATCTCTCAGCAAGTGTCTAGCAGTAATGGGGATCTCATAAGAAAACTGAATTTGTCCGTATATGAGTCTTGTGCATGACTCACTGGACCGTTGTTTGTAGCTTTGCATAGAAACAATTTCTTCTGAGCTCTAGGGAAAAGTGTTAATTCTTGGTATCTCCAGTGTACCACAAGCCTAATTCCACTAATCCCATCTGGTTGCGGATTCTTCCAAGTCTCCGCTGTAGTTTACTAATTAATGGTAACCTTACTCCATGTAGATCCCTAGACTCTTCATCATTGTGTAAGCCTCGTATAACGGC